>JAJIBD010034968.1:0-53190 GCA_021461705.1 Cryptotis parvus
TATCTCATTGTTTTGATTTTCATCTCTCTGATGATTAGTGATAATGAGCATTTTTTCATATGTTTTTTGGCCATTCAAATTTCTTCCTTGTTGAAGTTTCTGTTCATTTCTTCTCCCTATTTTTTGATGGGGTTGTTTGTTTACTTCTTGTAAAGTTCTACCAGTGCCTGATATATCCTGAATATTAACCCCTTATAAGATGGGTATTGGGTGAATATTCTTTCCCATTCTGTGGACTGTCCTTTGTTTCTTAGTCACTGTTTCTTTTGAGGTGCAGAAGCTTTTTAGTTTCATGTAGTCCCATATGTTTATCTTTTCTTCTAGTTGCTTTGTTAGTGATGTTTCACCTTTGAAGATGCCTTTAGCTTCAATGTCGTGGAGGGTTTTTCCTATATTTTCTTCAATGTACTTTATGGATTCAAGTCTGATATTCAGATCTCTAATCCATTTTGATCTGATTTTTGTGCATGGTGTTAGACACAGGTCCAAATTCATTTTTTACATGTTTGCTGCCCAGTTTTCCCAACACCACTTGTTGAAGAGGCTTTCCTTACTCCATTTTGGACTCCTTGTGCCTTTATCAAAGATTAAATGATCATGTGTTTGAGGTTGGGTGTCAGGATACTCAATTCTATTCCATAGGTCCACAGGTCTGTTTTTATTCCAATACCACACTGTTTTAATTACTACTGCCTTGTAGTACAGTTTGAAGTTGGGAAAGGTGATGCCTACCATCTTCTTTTTCCGAGGATTGCTTTAGCTATTCTTGGTGGTTTATTTTTCCATACAAATTTCAGGAGTGTTTGGTCAATTTCTTTGAAGACTGTCAAGGGTATCCTCATAGGGACTGCATTGAATCTGTACAGAGCTCTAGGGAGTATTACCATTTTGACAATGTTGATTCTTCCCATCCATGAGCAGGGAATGTGTTTCCATTTCCTCGTGTCCTCTTTTATCTCTTGGAGCAGTGTCTTGTAGTTTTCTTTGTACAGGTCCTTTACACACTTGGGTAAGCTGATTCCTAGGTGTTTGATTTTCTGTGGCATAATTGTGAATGGAATCATGTCCTTAATATCCCTTTCTTCTCTTTTCGTTATTTGTATATAGGAAAGCCACCGACTTTTTGGGTGTTGATTTTGTAACCTGCCACTCTACTATATGTGTCTATTCTTTCTAGGAGTTTTTTGGTAGAGAGTTTAGGGTTCTCTAAGTATAACAACATGTCATCTGCGAATAATGATAGCTTGTCTTCTTCTTTGCCTATCTGGATGCCCTTGATGTCCTTTTCTTCTCTGATTGCTATGGCAAGTACTTCTAGTACTATATTGAATAAAAGAGGTGAGAATGGGCAACCTTGTCTTGACCCTGATATCAGGTCTTTCCCAGTTTGTGGGCGGGTTGTCTCTGTATCTTGTACACTGCTTCTTTTGAGGTCAGAAGCTTTTCATTTTTATATAATCCCATTTGTTTATATTTGCTTCCATTTGCTTTGTCAGTGGTGTTTCGTCTTTCAAGATGCCATAAAGCATTTTTTCCTATGTTTTCTTTGATTTATCTTAAAGATTCATGTCTAATATAGAGGTCTTTAATCCATTTTTATTTGACTTCTGTGCATGGCATTAGAAGGAGGTCTAAGTTCATTTTTTTACATGTAGCTGTCCAGTTTTCATAGCTCCATTTTTTGAAGGGGTTTTCTTTGCTACACTTAATATTTTTGTCCTTTATCGAAGATTAAGCAATTATATATTTGAGAGTGTGTCATACCTAAAGAACCCTAAACTCTCTACCAAAAGGCTCCTAGAAATAATATATTCCTATAATAGAGTGGAATATATGGGGCCAGAGCAATAGCCCAGCGGGTAGAGCATTTGCCTTGCACGCAGCCGGCCCATGTCGGCCCAGGTTCGATCCCTCGGCATCCCATATGGTCCCCCGAGCAACCGCCAGGAGTAATTCCTGAGTGCAGAGCCAGGAAACCCCTAAGCATCGTTGGGTGTGACCCAAAAAGCAAAAAAAAAAAAATAGAGTGGAATATAAAATCAGTGGGATACAAAATCAATACCCAAAAAGTCAATAACTTTCCTATATGCAAGTCATGAAAGAGAAGAAAGGGATAGTAAAGAAACAATCCCATTCACAACCATTCACAATTGCGCCACAGAAAATTAAATACGTAGGAATCAGTTTGACTAAGATGTAAAGGATCTCTATAAAGAAAACTACAAAACGTTGTTTCAAGAAACAAAAGAGGACCTGAGGAAATTGAGACACATTCCCTCCTCGTGGATGGGGAGAAATAACATTATCAAAATGGTAACACTCCCTGGGGTTTTATACAGATTCACTGCAGTCCCTTTAAGGATACCCATGGTATTCTTCAATGAAATTGACCAAATACTCCTGAAATTTTTATCAAATAATAAACTTCCATGAATAGCTAAAGTAATACTTGGGAAAAAGAAGACGGAAGGTATCACTTTCCCCAACTTCAAACTCTACTACAAAGCAGTTGTAATTAAAACAACATGGTATTGGTATAGAAACAGACCTGTTGACCTATGGAATAGAACTGAATATCCTGAGGCATCTGTACTCTTAAGGAGGTATTACATGCTTCTTCCCAGAGGAAGAGATGGCATCTGTACTATCACACAGTGACCTGATCAGGAAAAGCCCAGCTGATTAGTTGCTTTGCATCTGGATAAGATATGTAGTCAGATTAGCAGGAATTTTATCAGCTGAAATGATAATGGTGACTTTGTTCTGTACTAGGTCTGTCAAAGGAAAAAAGGATCCTTTCAGAACAGATTATCCTATGGACTTTCTTCTTCTTCTTTTTTTTTTTTTTTTTTTTTTTTTTGCTTTTTGGGTCACACCCGGCGACACTCAGGGGTTTCTCCTGGCTCTGCACTCAGGAATTACTCCTGGCTGGGCTGTGCTCGGGGGACCATATGGGATGCCAAGGATCGAACCCGGGCCGGCACAGGCCGGCCAGCGGGCAAGGCAAACGCCCTACCAGCTGGGCTATCGCCGGCCCCAGGACTTTCTTCTTTTTTTCTAAGCTGCTTCTCTTGCACCTTTCTCTCTTTACATTTGCTGCCAACTCAGCCACAAAGAAGATTGTGGAATTACATGCACTATTCTTACCTGATTGTTGAAATCTAGTGGGAAGTCCAGTGGTATTAACTCATATGGTCAGGAATTATTTGACCAAAGTAAGCCACATGATGTAAAATTGCTCTTATTAACCATAAGTTTCTATTCTTAGAGTTCCCTTGAAGGATTTTGTTTTACTTTTTATTATGGATACATTAAAGCACATATAGAAATAGAGAGGACATATATAATGGACCATCTGCACATTTCCCAGTTGCAACAGCAGCTGAGATGTAACCAACCTTATTTCATGCATATACCTTATCACTTCTCTTCCTTTCCCCAAAGTTACTTTTTTGAAAAAAGACATTGATAACTCTGTGTTATCTAAAAGGGAAGGGTGTCAGGGATGCCGCTGGGGTCCCCTACAGTGCCGGGAAGCGAGTTCCCTTCTACCTCTGAAGCCGGCAGGGAATGGATGAACACTCAGGAATCTGATGCAGTTTTATGAGACTGACGCGCTGCCTACTGCGCTAAGGAGGCAACTAGGAATCCGATGCAGTTTATTTTTTTTTTTTTTTTTAAAAGGCTTTACTTATCACAGGTTCAGGCATACAAATCAACAATAGGGAAAAACCCTGTGCTTAGGATTCTTGGCTAGAACCCCAGCCACGTGAGGCCAAAATGGCGGCCACCATGTGTTAAGGCCCTGTAAAGAGGAGACAAAGACAAGACTCCCAAGAAGGGTGCAAGCTCACAAAGAGAGAGCCCAAAAAGAAAAAGCGCAAGAGAGGAAGCAGGCTAGTTTTCTACCCTTGCAACTCAAACCTCCCTCCCACTATTATGGGAAGCAGGGAGGGTCAAATGCCCTCAGGTAATTTCTCCCAGCACCTCACCTAGGCCCTTTTATATGCTAATGTCTTGAGCCAAGTTCTGCCTGGAAAAGCCTTTATAGGGTAGAGAAGGGGGTTTCTGAGATGGCATGTCTCTGTACCAAAGACTAATACTAATGCCAGTTAAATATTTCTCCAAGCCTTCACAAGAGTCTCCTCTACTTCATGGTAGTTTTGTATTTTAGTTGCCTTTGAGTTATCAGGGAGCCATGCTTGCTTGCTTGGAGGCAAACAGCATTTCTCTCTGGTCTAATTACTTAGAGATCCAACGTGGCCAGGCAAATATGCTGGTAAGATCTAGCTAGTCCCACGATGATTGTGGTAGCATGGGAGAATATTTATACCAACTAGTACAGAATACATGGTCGGGTAAACTGCCACATTTAGACTACCCCCCTTATCTATGAAGTGATTTGCAGGAGGCAATCCAGGGCAGATGCAGAGGCTCTTAGAGGAGTCCTGCAACAGAAGGGCTCGTTTATTTTGGTAGAAACATTGATTAGGAATATATTAGAGAACCTAATACAGCAGATGACAACTTTATATCAGTACTTTCGAGTTTTTTCCCCTGGACCCTATATCTGTTAGTTCTTAGCTGACACTGTGGGATCAAGCGCCAATTTTGTCATCTCTGTCCATCAACTGGGCTTTCCAATCACATGGTATGTTAATGTTTGACTCTTAAAAATGATACCTAATTTAAACACTTCTGAGCTCTTGTTACCTAATTTGTTTGCATCTTAAAAGAATGTACAGCTTTTTATTTTCAAAGAAAATTTCAAACATTAATTTTGGTAATTGTTGGAATTTTATAAAGTCCAGATAAAACTGTTAATTTTCTTTCTTGCTCTAAATATCTAATTCCTATAGTTTGTCAGATGTCTACTATCATTGGTCAGGACCATAGTTTTGTGTTGGTTAAGTAGCTTCTCTTATAGTCTATTTCACGGAATCCTGTGCCACTAAACAACGTGATGCACATTTTGATGTGACGTCATTGGAAAGAGTAATCCATTCTCTAATGACTAATCAGTAACCAGCTGCCAAGAGGCTGAGAGCTTTGTTTGGGGAATGACATTTACAGTGTAGTGACTGATCTGCTTTTACGTCCCTAGGTTTCGGAGCCTGACAACAGCATTCTTCAGAGATGCTATGGGGTTCCTTCTGCTTTTTGATCTGACAAATGAGCAGAGTTTCCTCAATGTCAGAAACTGGATAAGTAAGTGTCATTGTTTCCCTGTCCCCTTCCCTTACTGACTGCAATAAGATGAAGTTGATTTTAAGGAGCACCTGATATGATTTAAAGAAGCATGGCTTTTGGTGAAGGGGCAAAGACAATGGAAATGTCTGTTTTTCACAGTAAAACTAACCTGGACTTGGGGTCAGAGAGATAGCATAATGGGTAGGGCACTGCCTTACTTGCAGCTGGCCGTGCTTCAGTTCCTAGTATCCCATCTGGTTTCCACATTCCCTAATCCTAGGAGAAAGTCCTGAGCACCACTGGGTGTTGAGGGCTTCAACTGCCCTCTCCCAAAACTAACTTGTATATTTTGATTGTTGGAATGTTGACCAAATCACAGCTGCTGAAGTACATTTTGTTTCATTGGTTGTGTTAGTGTGATTTTAGATATTATTTGGGAGGGCTGTACTGTTAAATTCTTAGTATTCACATCTTTAAATCAAAACATTTAAAAATACCTACTTAAAGCACTACTTTGTGTTTTGGGATTCTGAACAGGTTATAGTTTTGAAGGTAAAAACACCCCTTATTAAAAAAAACCCTGAGCTTTAAAAGAATGTGTGTAACATATTGTAACTTTCATAGAATTTTGTACGCATTATTTGATCATCCCAACCACTTTTGGAGGCGAGTCAGACAGGTTGTATAGTCTTATTTAGGTATGAGGACACTGAGCTTCACAGGGTAATCGATTTATCTAAGAACATGCAACTTGAGACTTTTAGTTCTATGAAGCCTTTAGTACTCTTTCTCAACTAAGTTAGTCAATATGAAGAGTTGAAGAGTTATTTAATATTTTAATTATAAGTACCCAGTTATCCCCCGAGCACTGCCAGGAGTAATTCCTGAGTGCAGAGCCAGGAGAAACCCCTGAGCATTGCCGGTTGTGACCAAAAAAAAAAAAAAAGTCCCCAGTTAAGCTAGGCTTGGTGGGATTGACATTGTGGGACTGTGGCTGAGTGTCACATGCCTCATTTTTTTCCTTGCAGTTGAATGATGAGCCCCTTACTAGCAATCCTGCTCATCATCCTCTCCTTACAGTTGAATGATGAGGCCCTTACTAGGAATCCCTGCTCATCATACTCTCCTTACAGTTGAACGATGAGCCCCTTACTAGCAATCCCTGCTCATCATCCTCTCTGTGCAGTTGAATGAGCCCTTACTAACAATCCCTTCTCATCATACTCTCCTTACTGTTGAACGATGAACCCCTACTGATCCGCCATCACCCGCGGAAGTGAGCCCTTACTAGCAATCCCTGCTCATCATCCTCTCTGTGCAGTTGAATGATGAGCCCCTAACTAGTGATACCTGCTCATCATCCTCCCCTTGCTATAAGAAAAGTCCTGGGACTTTTTAAGGCAAGTACTTTATAGTAATTATTAATAGAGACTTGTTTATGAAACATTGCATTAAGAAAATCAAGCCACCTGCTTTCACAGGTATAAAATGATACTGTGAGACTGATAAATCTTGGCCATCTAGTCCTTATCACCATTAGATAATAATTAATAGTGAGGGGCTGGAGAGAGAGTATAGCAGGCAGGGTGCTTGCCCTTGCACGTCACTGATCTGGGACCCATTCCCTGCACCACATTTCTCTGAATACTTCCAGCAGTGGTTGAGTGTAGTGTAGAGTAAGGAGTAAGCCCTGAGCACTGCTAGGTTTTTCTGCAAACAAAACAAAACAAAATAATAAAAGTGAAAGTGTGTGTTTGCATGCTTCAATTCTCTTCAGGGTGTGAAGAGTCCTTATTACCCAGTTAAGAAACCTTACATGTATATGAGATTTCATATCTTCAGTGGAAAGAATCTTCCTTCTCCTCTCCACTGTCCTTCACTGTAGGGGTATGCTGGGTGCCCCAACAATCTGGGAGCAGAACTTAGGAGATCTTGGTGGAACCTCCACCAGTTGGGGTACGCTGGGATGCCCCGACAAAATCCAGGAGTATGTTTCAGTTCTCTTCTAGCAATCCCTACTCACCATCCTCTCCTTTCAGTTGAATGATGAGCCCCTTACTAGCAATCCCTGCTCATCACCCTATATCCCTAAGGGTATAGGGATCCTCTTCTGCCCAGGAGATTGGCTGCTGGCAAACGGAGAAAGACCTGAGAATCCAGAAAAGTTGCAAAAGGCTTTACTCACACTTGTTCTGGTTACATTTAATAACAGGAAAACCCCAGACTTTAGGTTCCTGGCTGGGCCCCGGCCATGTGTAGATTTAGAATCCTATGCGAAGATGGCCACTACCACATGCTAAGACCCAACAGGGAAGAGAAAGGAAAGGAGGAGAGAGGAGGCAGAGAGCAAGGAGGAAGAAGAGAAAAGGTGAAAAGACTAGAAGAAAGCAGGCTACACTACAGCTTTTATAACTTTTCAGCCCAGACCAGCCCACATCAATGAAAAGCAGTTAGGGTCAATCCCGGATCAGTGAAGTGCAAGGGCAAGCACCCTTTCAGGTAACTTCTCCTCGGACCTCACCTAGTTCCATTAAAATGTTAATATTGCCCCAGCCTAGGAAGTGTCCCTGCATGCCCTATGCAGAGTGGGGGAAGGTCATGTATCTGTACCAATGGATATTCTGCAGCCAGGTATATATTACTCCAAGCCTTCACAAGATTCTCATCTTCATAGTTGTTTTGTTTATTAGCCTTTAGACTTATTAGAGAGCCACACATACTTGCTTGGAGGCAAACAGCATTTCTCTCTGGTCTAATTTCTTAGAGAGTCAATGTGACCAGGTAAATGTACTGGTAAGAGACAGTCCCACGATGATTGTGGTAGCATGAGAGAAAATATTTATACCAGTTAACATAGAATACGTGGTAAGATATACTGCCACAGAGTCACAGATCCAAACTGTCTTCTGATCCTTATTTACAAAGTGGCCTGCAGAAGGTAACTGCAGGAAAGATGAAAGATGCAAAGGCTCTGAGCAACAGTGTATTGCAACACTTCACCTTATCAAAAAAAAGGTATACGTTCAGGGTCAGAGTCAATCTTAATTAAGAATAAAAATATGTTAATTATTGGAGTCTGAGAGACAATATGGTGGGTAGTCATTTGCCTTCCATGAGACTGATCCTGGTTCAATCCCCGGCACCCCATATGGTGCCCCAACCACCTTCAGAAGTAATTCCTCAGTACCTGGGGTAAGCCCCAAGCACCACCAAGTCTGGCCTCAAAACAAACAAAATGTTTTAATTATATGTTTAATATTTCCCCTGCCGGTTCATTTCTTTTTTCATTTCTTTTGTGTTGATATGTTGCTAATTGAGATGGAATGCCTTCTACCTTACTTCTAGCTACTCTTGTATGCTACTTCTGGTTTATCAGTGTTGTAGAGTTTGAGCATTCATGGCAGTGCACTCCAGGAAGTCCAAAATTTTTTGACAGGGTGATGCAGTTAGAGTTAAATTTTTAACTGGGTAGCATTTCGGGGCTTCTGTGAGACTTCCAGTGCTTCCGGAAGTACAGGGAGATGGGAAGAGGTAGTCCACCCCTGACTATGAAAGCCTGGAGATTTCAGTCACGAAATCTGCATATCTGAGTTTTTCAATAGATTTAATTTTTTGAAGGAGGCTTGTCCCAAGCAATGGAGTCCGATTGGAAGCATGGTGACTGTTGTGGAGTGTGGAGGTTTTTGGCTGGCTGCCAGGGTTCTGAATGGTCGTGGGGCTCACCCACCCCTCCTCCAGTGTGTCCCAGAGAACTCAGCTTTGTGTGGGGTCCAGGAGCATCTCTGCAACTTTGTTGATCTCTTTTGAAATTTATTTGAGTCTCTGGATCATGGGCAATGAATGAGCTTACTTGGCGATGGAGGTGGTTTGTGGGCACGACCCTCTGGTTGCACTTTGAACTGTTTATATGATCTATATCACACACCAATTTTGTGATGTACCTTCGTCCTCAGTGAGATATTTAAAAGAATTGATTTACTTTTTATATAAGTATGCAAATCTTTTTTATCACTTCACTTTTATCACTTGTCTTCCCGTTGTTCATTGATTTGCTCGAGCAGGCACCAGTAGCATTTCCATATGTCCTGTCACATGCTAGTGTAGCCCAAGGGCATCTGCTTGCTCCAGGAACATGAAGAGCCTCAAACCATTCATTCAGGTCATGGGAATGAATCTATAATTGTTACTGGTTTTTGGCATATCAAATACAAGATGGGTAGCTGCCACACTCTGCTGTGTGGGTGGGATACTCTTGTAGTAGCCTCTCATCTCGTGCATTTATTGATGAACCACAATTGGGAGAGATGGACTTTTCTGCTAGGCTGGCTAGCAGAAAAGATCCGGACTCCACAGCTCTGACAAGCTGTGGAGTCAGGATGTGGAAAATGGTGTCCCTCATGGTGTGGGGGTTCCTCTGACTTCTTGCGAGGCTCTGCTGGGATGGCGGGCCAGGACTAGAACCCACCTTCCCTCCTGGGAACCTCATGATCAGCTTGGCACAGAGAGAGCCAATAGGATAGTAACTCTGCCCCATGTATCTGAGTCTCTGGATCAGGCATACCTGGGCTTGAAATAGACTGCTGTAGGGTGGGACTATGATGAGCAGGGCTTGTAATCAGCTCTTCTGCTGGGTGGAGCTCTGACGTACTGTGGAATCCAGATGTTGAAAATGGCGGCCCTCGGGTATTTTTTTTAAGTAGGAAAAGAAAAATAAAACCCCCTATAATTATGCTTCCCTGATTCCTCAACATCAACATTTCTAGATATCATTATTATAATACTTATGTAGTACTCCTAAGTGTTTTAATATGCTAACCTAGTAGTTCTCAAGTATGAACCTAGATTCCCATACAACTTATTAAAATATAAATTCTGGAGCACAAAGAGATAGTAGAGTGGATTAGGTGTCTGCCTTGCACATGTTTGAACCTTGTTCCATCCCCATTACTGATTGGAGTCCTTCAAGAACCTCCAGGAGCGATCCCTAAGTACAGAGCAGGGAATAAGCCAGACCAAAAAACCAAAAACAAACCAAATCAATACAGATTCTGGATCCCCAAACCCATTGTTCCTGACTAATAGCCGTGGTGTGGGTTCTGAGGATCTGAATTTCTAGGATGCTGCTAAAGTCAAACCCAGGTGATACAAAGTCTGTTGGTCCATGGTCTTGACTGGAGGAACTGAACTTAATGTGCTTAACTTAATCCTTACTTGAACTTCCTGAATTAAGTGTCATCACTCTTACCCTGTTCTGATGGAGAAACTGAGACATAGAAAGGACCAGTAACTTCCTCAGAGTCACAGCAGGTAAATGACAGAGCCAGAGTCCCACCTAAGAACCTAAGACACATCCAGTAGGTGATCCTGCTCATGCCTTTGACTCTGGAGGCATAAGGTATTCATGGAGAACAAAACCACCCTGCAGACTTTGAGGTTCCAAGTCATGGTAGCAAGAGGCAAGACCTAGTGCAAGGGTGGAGAGTCCCAAAAAGGCAGATTGTGGTTGGGTACCAGAGGGGTTCGGATACAGTGGGTGTAACAACAACCTGCAGGAAAGATGGGGCATGGCTTCCATTAGTAATGGTGCCCAGTTGTATCTTGTTTCTTCTTGCTCTTGAGATGACCTTTGAGGGGAAGCGTCAGTGCCCTGAAATTCTCTACAGAGAATTCTCAGTGCTTAGTTCCTGCTTTCTGACTTGATTCTGTCGTGCTGAGAGAATCAACTTGATTTCATCACAGGGAACTGCAATGTCGACACTTCTCTGGTTAACCATGATAAGATATGAATTAGCTCATGAACTTTGGGCTATATGTGATTGTGAAAGTTGGGCTACTTAAAATTTATTTTTAAAGGATAACTTCTATTTTAAATTCTGTTGTTTATTACTAGTCTATTTTCTTAGGATGGTGGTGTTTGGGCCACACACTGAGATTCTCAGGGCTTACTCTTGGCTCTGTGCTCAGTGATCATGCCTGGCAGTGCTTAGGGGATTATTTGAGCTGCATTGAATTGAACCAGGTTTGGCCTATTCAAGGTGGGTGCATTAACCCCTGTATTATATCTCTGGAACCTGCTTTAGTTTCTAATGGTGTATAATGAAAAAGAAGATGATTCCCTTTCCTTGGAGATTAAATGACTTAGATTAGCAAGTTCTTTTTATTTTATTGCTTTATAAAACTATGTCTACATGCAGGTTTTCTTGCAAAAGTCATTACGGTAGTGGGGCAGGAGTCATCATCTGCTTTTGTTTCTAGTCAGAATTGCTATCCCAAGGTTTCTATCCTCATTTACTTCTTATCTTATTTGCTTCAAATGAATTGATTCTACTTTAGGATTTAGGGAGTGTCTATGGCGTTTCACACAGAAGGAGGCCAGTTTCTACGAAGGCAATTCTTTTCTTAAAATGTCACTGTTACGGAGAAAAACCATATGAAAACAGCTATAAGGTCAGCTTGGAGATCCAGCCACTTTAGTCTTTCTGAATGGTCTGCACAACAGAAAAGACTGACGTTGGTGTGTGTGTGTGTGTGTGTGTGTGTGTGTGTGTGTGTGTGTGTGTGTGTGCAAGTTCTCATGTCCACTTGCAATATTAGGGAATTCTCCAGTATAAATTAACTAGGTCTTAAATGTTAAAGGCAAGAGTTTTATGTCTGTCCCATTCGTTCACTTTGATAGACTGATGCTGTTAAAGCATTGCACCGTTCCATTCTATCAGTGCATCTAGCTGCCATTTTCAAAGTACATTTGCGTGGATTCTTCATTGATCTGCCTAGGGGCCTGTGATGGGGTTAGCTGTCTTGCATGTGTGTTACTCTGGGTTGATCCCTGAAATTGCTAAAAGATAAAAAAAAGAAAAAAAAAAGTAAAATATACAAATTAATCTCACACATTTATTGTTATTTTTTATAATAAATTTTCTTCTTTCATTACTAGGCCAGCTCCAAATGCATGCCTATTGTGAAAACCCAGACATAGTATTGTGTGGAAATAAAAGCGATCTAGAAGACCAGAGGGTGGTAAAAGAGGAGGAAGCCAGAGGACTTGCAGAGAAATACGGGTGAGAATATTTGTGAACATTTCCATTACAGATATCAGTGTGTGAATGAGTAGCAGAAGAGGCAAATGCAAACAAATCAAAACACTGATACAGGGACTGCCAAGATAGTACTGGGCATAGGGGCCTTGCCTTGGATCCCACTAACTCTGGTTCCAAATCCCTGACCCCCAACCCTGCCAAGTGTCACTCCTGAGAGTCAGAAAATGCCCTCTGCACTGCTGGTGTGGCCACCAAAAACAGCAAACGAAAATACTGATAGGGTGATATAAAATGCCTACTTTGCATATTAATATTACAGATAGTGGGAGCCTTAGTAAAAATAGCATGGGGGATTTCCCTCTTTCTGTGCTTCAGTGTCATTTTCTGATTCTTTGGGGGTTTGGAGAAAGACCTTCCAGGGAAATGACCTACTTGTGTAGGCTTCATATCCAAGAGACAAGTAGGAACTGCAGGGTAAGGAACTCCTTTGTTCTGTATGGGAATTTCAAAGCCAGTCCAGATGCTGCTGTGGAGACCTCTGCATATAGACCTTATTTAACCTTGCCGTTTTAATGCTGGGAGAGCTGTGTTCCTTGCTAGGGGAGCTATACAGTCTGATTTGGGTTGTATTTTTGTGATGGTGAATTAGCTCAATGATGTGTTTATCCTTGAACTCTCAGAATAGCATTATAATAACCTCAGCGTCAGACATGAAAGAAGGGATCAGTACTGCTCACAGAAGGCTCAAAGGCATCTACAAAGGAATTCATCACTTGTCTTCCTGTTGTTTATTGATTTGCTCGAGTGGGCGCCAGTAACATCTCCATTCATCCCTGTCGCGTGCTAGTGTGGCCCAATGGCATCTCCTCTCCCTGGAGCATGAAGAGCCTCAAACTGTGCATTTAGGTCATGGAAATGAGGTCTATTATTGTTACTGTTTTTGGCATATCGAATATGACATGGGTAGCTTGCTAGACTCTGCTGTAAGGAATTCATACTCTTCTTTAAAAAAAAACTAAGATAATTGACAAAAATTTCAATTATCTTACAACAAAGGTTTACAACAATGGTTGACTATGTTGCAAAATGGGCACCACATTAAGTCTACTTAATCTCCATCTGAAAAGTTGGAGAGGTAGTCCAGGATTAAGGTGCTTCTTGTCTTGCATGCGGCCTACCCAGATTTGATCTTCAACACTACACACAATCCCCTGAGCACCGTCCAGGAGGCACATCTGAGCCCAGAGCTAGGAATACTCAGTTCTTGAGCACCACTGGGTGCTCAAGACCAAACCTCTCCCCACCACCCATCACCATACACATTACAGATTTTTTTTCTTGTGATGAGAACTTGTAAGTGATATTCTCTAGGCACCCTCCAAATATGCAGTATAGTTTTGTGACTTATAGACCATGCTACAAAGGAAGCATTTTGAGAAGAATGGTAAGAGAAAGGTGGTGAATTGTGGAACACAGGCTTGTCACCTAGCTTGGTGGTCAGGCAGAGCATGGCTAGTAAGGCCCATCTCTTCTCCTTGAGTGTCCAATGCTTTCTTTTTGTTGGACCAGCAGAGGAATTTCCATCAGAAAGCACTTAAGGATGTGACTCGCATTGGGAAGAGGGTGGAGGGAACGTTTGGTCATGTATGAAGAAGATAGAGTCTAAAGCTCATGAGTTCGAGGTCACGAGAATTGATTTGAAGTCTCAGGAGACAGGGAGTTCTTGGAAACCATGAACATGGGGAATTGTGATAGTGTGGAGTTGTAGGTGGGATCAATAGGAGAGAGGGAAGGCTTTGTGGAAACTATGAGAGAGAGAGAGAGGGAGAGAGAGAGAGAGAGGGACAGAGTCAGAGACATGGAGACTACAGTGATGTGTGAAATGACTCAATTTATTGAAACGGAGAACAAATAAAGCAGAAAAGCAGAGAAAATACACGCAGTAGGGAATAACAGAATTCTAAATCTTTACTTTTAACTCATGGGGTATGTGTGTGGTGGTGGTGGGGTGGTTTTCAGCAACTAGACTGGCTTACTCTGGCAAAAATTGGAGCAGGTTATGGGGACTTTCATTCTAGTAGGTGTTGATGAATCATGTTAGGAACCCCTGAAAAGCTTTATGAACCCATCTGGACTGACCACGTGCTTTCCATCTCTCATTGTGGATTCTTCTGGAGTGATTTGCAGTATAGACCCGGGTGTAGCCACCTCCAGAACTACTGAGAGCTCTCTCTATATCTGTATATCTGTATATCTATCATATCTACATGTATCTGGGTCTTACTTTTGAGTGTCTGACATAATTGTTTTGGAGAGGTTTATTAGGGCTTAACTGAAGAAACTCACTGACAGGTTTGTTATAGGAACGTAACCTTGTGCAATGGCGAAACTGTACTATCTCTCTGGCCCCAGCAAGGAATCTTTTGTATTGATGTCCTACCCATGGGACAGAATTTGGAAAGAAAAGATGGATGTGAAGTAGGAGAAAGCAAGTACTGGGTAGAACCCATAATGACAGGTGGAATCCCCTCATGTGGCTGTCTCACACTTGGTCTGTGTGGTCAACAGAGGTCAGGGCTTTCTGTCACAGAGTGACACATCCATAGCAGGCCAAAGAGCCAGAGAAGCTGGAGCAGGACGAGGGGAAAGGAACAGGGGTGGGTCTGGTTGCTGGTTTCTGACTAGAGCTAAGCCAGCAGATGGCACTGGGTGTGAGGCTGCAATGTTGGAGACTTCCCTTCCCAGCCCCAGCCCCCCATCCCCAGGGAACTGGAAGGGGAATTCAGGGACGTGTGATCCGCCTCACTGGGGTGACTTGTTCCAGAGCTGCTGGGGCTGGTATCTCTGACAGCTCTGCTGGGGTTGAGGGAGTGCCTGAGGTGCTTCTGAGGTGGAGGTGGGTAGAACCTGCAGCTGACGGTTCTGTTGTGCCTGCTGGTGCCGCCAGAGGCTCTTCTGTGAAGCAGTGTGAGAGAGGGAGGGTCATACAAAGGCCACAGAGAATGGTGCAGTGTTGAAGCCTGGAGTTGTGTCGCAAGTGGGGCCAGGCGGAAGTGAGTGCTGAAGCAATGGGAAGGCACACCTCAGCCATACTTTTGACAAGCATGTTCAGAGAGGAGATCCAAGACAGGGCAATTAGCTTCCACACGGTGTATTTCAGCTACAGGGGATCAGGATTGATGTCTCCTATTATACAGCACAGTCCGACTCATGGAACATCGTCCAGTCCTGAAATTGTGTGATATCGATTATACTTACTTTTGTTGTGATTCCTCATCCTCCCTTTTTGGGTCACACCCTATGGTAGTCAGGAATTACTCCTGGTGGGCTTGGGAAACCATATGTGGTACCAACCTGGGTTGGTGACCAGCAAGGCGACTGCCCGACCGACTTTTTTTTTTATCTCCCCAGCTCGCAGCACTTGCGTTTTGTTACTCTCGTGTTATCTCTATCTTAAATTCATTACAAATGGAGCATTGTGTCACGAGTGAGTTTCCTTTTTAGATCTACATCTGCTTGGGAAATAAAGTCTGTCAGAAAAGCATGGTAAAAACCCATCGTAGTGCAGATGTGGAATAAAAACTCCGTGTTGTGGAGCTCGCAGAGCTGGAACAAAGACTCCAGACTGCAGTCAAAAATGGAAAGGGTCAACCAGCTGCATAATGCTAAATGTCAAATAGATTTTTGAGACTCTGTTGACCCCCCTAAGTTCTATCCATTTTTCACTTTTGTTTGTAAACGTGGGTAAATTGTAGTATGAAGCTCTTAGGTAATTTTTTTTAACAAAAGAGGACTTAACAGGCAAATTTTACAAGCAAGTGCAAAATAATGCATCCCAGGATGTCATCTTAGATAATACGATCAGTGAACTCAGAGAGAACGACGCCAAGGAACATTCATGCCTGTACTTCTGCCGTCAAAAGTACAACGCTCTTCGTTGTGGAAACACTTAAAAATCCTCTGAAAAGGGCCAGAGAGCTAGTGCAGGCGTTAAGGCAATTGCTTTGCATGTGCAGGTCTGTGCACTGCCTGGAGTCGCCTCCGAGCGCAGAGATGGCTGGGACAGCCATGAGCTCTGCTGGGGGTGACAGTAACCCAAACCTTATTTTCCTCAACTATAAACTCAGAATCCTTGTGGAGAAAGCAGAGGCTAGCACTTGCACAGTTCTCTCAGACGTTGCTCTTGGCCCAGGCATCAGAACCAGCTGAATGGCCTCGTGGTGGTACAGCGGGCGCAGACTGACCTGGGTTCAGTCCCTGCCATCCAGCTGACCCCGAGTGCCCAAAGCACCAGGCTAGGAGTTAGTCCTGAGTACATTCGAGTGTGCCCCCACCCCCAAATAGTGAACTGAGTGCTGAGCAGCACGGTCTCCATTCAGTGAGTTTGGAACAGAGACCCCCGGACAGATAGTGTTCCCAGGCCCTGCTGAGGGTTGGAGGCGACTCTTGAAGACCCGCTGCCGGCGTGGGCTGGCGCGCCCTCTGTGGACATGCACATTAGACTGGAAGGAGCTGTTCCCAAACCCCGGGACGCGGCTTGGGATGGACAAGTGGGGCACCAGGCGGCCCCCACACTCCGCTGTGCATGACAGAGAACTGGAGCTACTGAAGGCTTTTGTGCTGGACCGGAGTGTAGGGAAACAGAGAAACTGGAGACTCGGAGGGAAGTATAGTGGCCACGCGATGCACGCAAAGAAGCAGCAGCAGGCGTCGGCGCTTCCCGCTGTTGAGGCCTGGAGGGAGGTTCTGGCTCTGCACCTTGCCCTGCTTCCCACCGCACAGCGCAGGCGGCTTCCCTTGGCACCCAGAAGGTGTCTGTCTGTCCCCAAGAGCGTCTCTGGCCTGTGGCTCGCAGGCTGCCTCCAGCTATTGCGGGGGCTGCAGTGGCGCCGCCGCCAGAGGCCTTTCATAGTGTCTGGGGCCCTCTGAGGAGCTGAGCCCTATGGATGCTCAAGCTCTCATTTGGGAAGTGTCCAAATTAACTGAAAATTCAGTGACAATAATTGATGAATTATGTTCCAAATGAATAGTATTGTACTTTAAAAAAATCTTTTAAAAGTTATTTGAGTTGTGAATGGTCCAATTCATTCCATGCCTGGTATTCCAAGGGGCTTAGTTCAACAGAATTCCTCAGGGTCCTGCTTAACCACACTAGGCGAGATATGCATCTGTCTGCAACACAGCATCGCTGGGCCCAACTCTCAGACCCATTTGCCTATGTGCTGGCAACCTCAAACTGGACTCTGTGATCTCCTAGTTTGATTAAAATGAAAAAACAAGCTGGATATGGATCCTGACCTTGGAAATCTCGGTTAAAAATTATAAATGGGGGGCCGGAGCGATAGTGCATCGGGGGAGGGCATTCGCCTTGCACAAGACTGACTGGGGTTCGATCCCTGGCATCCCATATGGTGCCCCAAGCACCACCAGAGTAATTCCTGAGTGGAGACCAGGAGTAACCCCTGAGCATTACAGGTGTGACCCAAAAATTCAAAAAAAAATCAAATGATAATGTCCTGTGAATGACTTGAAGCTGTACATCGCCACATAGTTATTGATTTCAAGATCAGTTGTACGGTATTTTTCAAAGGTTTGGTGATTCAGCTGGAGTAATGCTGCCTTAGCGCCACCTTGTGGGTGAAAGAACAGTAGCACTCATTCTGTGGCACATGAGGCCAGTTTTTGCCTGGCTCCTCTTAGAAATATAGGAGAACATTACTTTCAGGGAAGGAAAAAAAAACCCCTCGCTCAATTAAATGTATCAAACATTTTTTGGGCGCTAGATTGTGCTAAGCTGTTTATTTGCATTATTTCATTTCCTACTCTGCACCATCCTTAGAGAAAAGTTCAGACAAAAATGTCCAACCTAACACTGAACAGCAAAATGATTGAGGGCCAGAGAGAGAACATAGTGGGCTGAGCACATGCTTTGCCTTCCAGACACCAGGGTTCAATCCCTGACACTACATGTTCCTCGAGCACCACAGGGAGTAGCTTCGTACCTCCTGGGTGTGATCCCAAAACCAAACTGAAAATATTTAGAAATTAAGTATATTACTAATTTGACCCACTAGATTTTCTGTGCTTTTAGAACAAACTGAGAAAACAGCCCAGTGTTCAATTTCACAGTTGAAGTTGTTTTCACACGGCACGTTTCTATCTCTAGGTATACATCAATTGATATGAAGAGAAATGGAAGGAATATGGGAGTACGGAAGACAGGCCTTTTAGAGGTTGTCTTTGAGGTCACGTCCCGTGGCTCTATAGGGATGCCAGTGTCTGTGCTTGGTGGTGAGGGGTGCTCTCAGCAATGCTCAGGGGCCTGTGTGGTATTAGGGCTCAAGTCTGGACCTCCTGCGTGTACAACATGTGTTTAGGCCATTGAGCGCCCTCCAGCCCAGGGAAGTCTTTTTTTTTTTTTTTGTACTTTTTTTTGTAATAAGTTCTGATAGAACTTGTAGAGAGACTCATAGATATGGTGCAGAGCTGCTACTGGCTCTCCCTGTGCCCAGCTGCTACAAGGCGCCCAGGAGGGATGGCGGGTTCTAGCCCTGGCCTGCCACCCCAGCAGAGCCTTGCAACAAGCCAGATGATCCCCACTCCATGAGGGCCTCCATTTTCCACATCCGGACTTCTCTCTCGTCAGAACTCCACCCAGCAGACCAGCCTATCACAGCCCGGCTCATCAAGTTCCACCCTGCAGCAGTCTTTTTTAAAATCCGGCTTAGGTATGCCGGTCCAGAGACTCACAGACATGGGGCAGAGCTGCTACTTGCTCTCCCTGTGCCCAACCGCTCACGAGGCACCCAGGAGGGATGGCAGGTTCTTGCCGTGGCCCGCCACCCCAGCAGAGCCTTGCAACAAGCTAGACGACCCCCCCACTCCATGAGGGCCTCCATTTTCCACATCCGGACATCTCTCTCTCGTCAGAACTCCACCCAGCAGACCAGCCTATCACAGTCCAGCTCACCGAGATCCACCCTGCAGCAGTTGTTTTTAAATCCGGCCCAGGTATGCTGATCCAGAGACTCATAGACATGGGGCAGAGCTGCTACTTGCTCTCCCTGTGCCTAGCTGCTCACGAGGCACCCAGGAGGGATGGCGGGTTCTAGCCCTGGCCCGCCACCCCAGCAGAGCCTTGCAACAAGCCAGACGACCCCCCCACTCCATGAGGGCCTCCATTTTCCACATCAGGACTTCTCTCTCGTCAGAACTCCACCCAGCAGACCAGCCTATCACAGCCCGGCTGGCGCAGCCGCTTGCAGCCGTGCAGTTTATCAATAAATGCTGGACTTAGAGATGACTACAAGAGTATGCTACCTGCACGGCAGAGCCTGGCAAGCTACCCATGTTGTATTTGATATGCCAAATACCAGTAACATTCCGGAATGGATTGAGGCTCTTTATGTTCCTGAAGCAAGCAGATGCCCTTGGGCTCTACTAGCATGAGACAAGACATATGGAGATGTTACTGGGGCCCACTCGAGCAAATCGATGATGAACGGGAAGACAGTGACACAGTGACAGTGATACTTTTTTTGTATTTTTGTTTGGTTTTGGAACCGCACTCAGCAGTGCTCAGGGTTTACTCCTGGCTCTGCACTCAGATTGCTCCTGTTAGCTCAGAGGATGATCCATACTGGCTCTGCTGCTGTACTATGGCTCTGCCCCCACCCCCTTTCAGGGCAGGGGTTGGGGGTTGAACCCAGGACCTCGCACTCGAACCACATCCCTAGCCCAGGCTCTCATCTAATTCATTTTTGGCTGTTCAAACTGGTGAGGACAGTGCATGCACACATTCCTATTTTGGTTTGATTTTGGGCAGCACCCACTGGGGCTCAGGGCTTCTGACTTTGTGCTCAGGGATCGTTCCTGGCAGGGATCAAACTCACCTTATTTCTAAGGTGGGCCACATGCAAGGCAGGGCCCTCCCTGCTGTACTGTTTCTCCAGCCCCTGTGCATGAGAGCGGGCTTGCAATTCCTAAAGTCAGAGTGTTCGTCTGAAGATCTTAAGTTTTCAACCTGACCAGGTTCACCTGGAGAGTCACCAATGGCAGGAAAATACTTTCAGTTGGAGGCAGGAGTTTGGTACTTGAATTTCTTGTTAATATTAAACTCTGTCTTGTTAATATTGTATCTAGTATAATACAGGTGACTCAGCAGTTATAATTTAATGCACAATGATTAGTAGATATTTAAGGTGCTCAAAATGGATTCATTTTCTCCCAGCATGTGCTGAAGAGCCAGGAGGAAGCACCACTGGGTGTGCCCCCCCAAAAAAAACCCCCAAAAAAGCCAAACAAAAGCAAGAACATGCAAGGCAGGCGCTCTCCCACTGCGCTTCCCAGGCAGGCCCGAAGGAATTGATCAGCGACTGCGTTTCATCCTCCCACCTTCCTTTGTTGCTGCTGCTGTCCTTGCCACTCCTGCTGGTGGCAGTGCCCAGTTTTACATTCCATGAGCAGTGGTGCTCACCCACCTCCTGAAGGGAGGATTAGAGGGAGGCCGGAGGCTGGGGGTGGAGGCGCCCAGGCAGAGGACGGGCCTCTCTTGTATGGCACTCTGGGTTAAAGCTCTGCCACCAAAAACACTCTCAAGTGGAAAATCAAAATCACCAAATCCATGTAGTTTGCCTGGCACACCGTTCTCTGATCAGGGTGGTTTGCAGCAGTATTTCTCATCAACCCTGGCACACAGGGGTCATGGTTGACTTCCCAAGGGGACCACAGATGAAATAGTTTAAATGGGGGCTACAGCACAAGACTAGGGGGTTAGTCAGGGGCCTTTGGGGAGAAAATGAGACCAGAAGTGGCCACAGAGGGATCAAAAAGCCGAGACACACTGATTAGAGTTAGCACAAGAAGGCGAGGAATTTGGGCATGTCCAGAGCAGTGCAGTGACCAGATGTTGCTGGCTGCTGACGTGACGGGTGGGAAAATACTGATGTGAAGTGGTGGTTCCTCAGCCTATTCTGAAGAGGCGCAGTAAAGCCTGCCTGGATGCAGGGAGCCAGTTGCAACGTCCGTCAGCATCTTTATGCCATGTGTAGATACAGGACAGTATCTCCGGAGCCACAATGAAGTTCTCTTTCATTGGTACATCCACATGTGCCAAACACGTGTCTCTTGGTGAAACAAAAAGAACAGGGGGTGGAGAGATAGCGCAATGGGTAGGCTGTTGTCTTGCATAGGGCTGACCCTGTTCAATCCCCAGCAATGTTATTTTATGGTCTCCCAGTCCCTGCCAGGAGTGATCCCTGAGCATAGAGGAGTAAGCCCTGAGCACTGCTGTGTGGTGCCAGAGAAGAAAGAAGGAAGAAAGCAGCAGAACAGATGCTTTCTGTTCTAAAAAAGTCCGTGAAAGCACTCAGAAGTTATAAGGGAAATCTCTAAAGGTGTTTATCTGCATGCTGTTCCTAGCCATGCAATGATGAGGCTAAAGAGCACCGCAAAGCAAGACACTGGCATAGTTGTCGATAAAAGGAAGCAATTATCCTCCAGCAGTGTTATTGTGGGGAACCTGGGAGTTCCCAGCGATGTAGGGATGCTTCACTGGATTCTGTTGCAGCCCCCTGAGGTGCTGAACCAAATTTCACTTGCAGTCTTTGGCACCTAAGAACATTCTGGTCATATGTCTTACTAAATGGTGAACTGAAAGAAACAGTTGGAGGAAGTAAAGCATCATCACTATATTTCATGAGTTTATTTAGAAACCGGAAGAGTTCACCGTAGGTTAGACAAGTCCTGCTGATTCTGTTGCGGACTCAGTGTAAAGCATGGCCCTCACACACTGACATCTGAACATTGCATTTGTAATGCTTTTGAATGAATTCTGTAAACATTATGCATAGGGGCCAGAGAGGTAGCATAGTAGGTAAAGCACTTGCCTTCCATGTTGCCAACCTGGCTCCAATATCAGTGCCTTCTGTAGTGGTCCCCAGTCCCCGCTAGGATGATCCCCTGAGTGCAGAGATAGGTGTAAGCCCTGAGTACTGCTGGGTGTGGCCCCCAAACAAACAATTTAAACATAAATTATAGGTTCTTGAAAAATAAAACAAATGTACTTAAAATGAATGTCATTGAGGAACTCTCAAGTGGCTGACTCCAGAATGTTTTCAAGCTTATTTTCTAGGAATATAGTCCAGAGTTGAAAAACAGCAAAGCTTCTGACAAACACATTGATGTCCTCTTTACTGTTAGGTCACCAGCTCCCATTCTCCTATGCAGCAAAGAAGATTTATCTGTTTTTAGAATCGTACAAAATATATGTTTAGAACTAGTTGAACATGGTTAATCGATTGCATTGGAATCTCATAGCTAAGTCTGTCACTGTCTAGGATTATGAAGCAGTCCATACATCTCCACGGAACCTCAATTTAATCATCTGTGAAAGAACAATAAAATTTTGCATAAGTGATGACAGAGATGCGATAATATAGCAGTTAAGGCAAATGCGAAAAGAAAGAAAGAAAGAAAAAGAAAGAGAGAAAGAGAGATGACACAGAGATGTGGTAATACAGCGGTTAAGGCATGTGCCTTGCATGTGGCTGACTCCAGTTGCATCCTTGACACTACAAGTTTCCCCAAGCATCACTGCATCCTTGGACTCTTGTATTGGATCACTGACCTGATTAGCTGAGGATCACAGATTACTTGGAGGGGCTCCCAGGCCTCCTAAGGACTTCCTAGGATAACTCCAAACCATCCCCCGCTCTTTACAAAGTCTTACTTATCTTGTCAAGCAGAGGGAGAGGTACATACTCAGAATGATCTCTCCCATGTGTGGGATGTGAAGAAACCTCGCAAGAGAAAGGAAGAGCAGAAGAACTGGTCTTCAGTGCAAAGCTTGGCACCGGGGCAGGGGTCTGAGAGATAAGTTCGGGAAAGGAACACTAGGACAGTGGGGGGAGCAAAGTGCTGCCACAGAGGCAGGCTGGGGGGTAGGGAAGGAAACTGGGGACAGTGGTGGTGGGTAGTGGACTCTGGTGAAGGGGTTGGAGTTGGAACAATATATGTCCAAACTCAATCATGAATGTCTTTGTTATTTTGTAATTCACAGTGAGTCAATTATAAAAAAAAAAGTTTAGCTTCTGTAACAGAACTTTGGAGCGGATTATTGACTGTATTGTGCTTTACTTTTCATGACTCTTTGATGACAACTTTTAAAGTTGCCTTGCATTTTTGTATCTGACTTATTTGATGGTTTCCTTATTTCTAAATTGAACCACATGGGCAAACGTCCTTTCCTTCTACACCTAGCGCCTGTCATTCTGTCTTCCAGAATCCCCTATTTTGAAACGAGTGCTGCCAGTGGGACAAACATAAGCCAAGCCATTGAGACGCTCCTGGATTTGATCATGAAGCGAATGGAGCGATGCGTGGACAAGTCATGGATTCCCGAAGGAGTGGTGCGATCCAATGGCCACATGTCCACTGACCAGTTAAGTGAAGAAAAGGCAAAAGGGTCCTGTGGTTGTTGAAAGCAGCAGTAACCGGATGCCCCTGCTGAGAGCTCCTCCCGGGGGCCAGCACACAGCAGAGAGAGGCTACAGACCTTGTGCTCAAACTGTTTCTCACCTTCCAGTTCTCTTACCGCAGGCAGCTTTGCTATTTCCCGCAGCTTCATGACTTTCCCAGAGATGGCTAAAGAGGGATCGCAGTAGCCAAAAGTGCCACCTGTGCATTAAGGAGGGTTTCACATAACCAAAAAGTGCCTTATACAGCTTGAGCCCATAGTATACATAGATAGTCAAGAATTTGGGATTTCACAGCCACTGAAGAGTACCTTGATCATGTATAAAATCGGAGAATATGGTTACCTGACTCAATATAAGTATCAGCCTCTGGGGTTGGAGGATACTGCGGGGGGAGGGCATTTGCCTTGAATTCAGCAGACCTGGTTTGATCCCCAGCATCCCATATGGTCCCCCAAGCACCACCAGGAGCAATTCCTGAGTGCAGTCAGGAGTAACCTCTGAGCATTGCTGGCTGTGATGCAGAAAAAAAGGAAAAAAAAATCCCAGAATCACACGTTCAGATCTTAGGTAAGGTGATGAAACGGTCTTTCTTGAATCCAGGTTCTCTTTTTATTTCTGAGCCACACGGAGCAGTACTCGCTCACAGGCTGCGCCTGGCTCAGGCCCTGGCTGTCACTCATGCGGTGTGCTGGAACCGGCACCAGTGCTGGGCTAGAGCTGTAGGCGCGCGAGGTGCTCGGCACTGGCTGCCATCTCCCTGCTCCCTTGAAATCAAATTTAAAGATTCTTACTGATATTATAGTTGATGTCTTCAAATATCACTTATTTGAAACCAGTTGAATGTCTAGCAAGAATATATATACATACATGCCTGAGTGTTGATTTATGTAAAGATTCTTTTTAAAAACGAGTAGATGACAGCTTGGTGATGGGGGCCAGGCTTGTTCAACACAGTATGAGGAGCCAAAGGGGGACTTCTGGCGCACTGCCAAGTTCTGAGGGGGTTGAGGCTCGAGATCTAGCTTTGCAGGTGCCAATTCACTTTGCTCTGTGCGTTCATACTCCGCTGTCCCTTCTGGCAGAGCTGGTACTTTGCTAAAGCTATTTTGTGTTAAGTAAATGTTTGCTTTTTTTTCACATCTATGATGTTGACCGGCATCTTCTCACTGTAACTTCACTTAATTAGTGAGCTACAGCCTGTCTTCACCATCAGCTCTCCATTCTTGACATTGGAAATAGGCTTAATTTTAAGGAATCTGTTTTAATCACATAAAATGCCATTTTGCTACTTGGTGGATGCTAACTGCTCATATTTAAGTAATTGCATGTATACTGTGGCTCAGAATCAGAAAATGCAATGTATAGCTTCTTTTTCATTGCCTAGGTTCTCTATTCTAATATATTGTCAAAGAGTGTACTAAATTAAGGTAGGTTTATGATCATATGCTTTATGATCTGGTCATTTACAAAAAGTAAAGGGGGATATTTCTATTTATTAAAAGTGTTGCAAACTAGATTAAAATGTCCTGAGAACTTAGTTGCTCTTCAGGAAGATGCCATTCATCATATTTAAATAAAAATTAAGTGGGTTCTTTTTGGTGTCAGTGGAAAAATCACTACTTAATACATATAATTTCAGATGGCCTTTAATGGAAAGTTACTGGGTTTTGCCTCAGATCTTTTACCATTGCTTTAAAAATTATACCAGTGGCTTCTAAGATCTTCTGTGTTTCTGTTTTTGAAATGAATTGTCTGAAATACTGGTGTATCATCCACCTTTGAATTGTGAATTCCATTGAGAAAAGATTCGGGGATAGGGCTGTAGACACAAGTAGTGCCTTCTAATGCCGCCCTCAGAGTTTGGTGCAGCAAATCATCATTTTCTAACTATGTACCAGGGAACAGTTTCTATTTTCTGTCTATTTGTTTTCTTAAAAGAAGTCAATAGTTCTTTCTCAATTTTTAGGAACCACATGTGCAATGTAAATGTACACATTCTGTAACCCTTAAACATATGATTAAACATGTACATGATATACTAGCACTCACAAGAACTGTCTTTTAATTATTGACACAAATAACCTGTATTCTCTTTGGAAAGAATTAGTTTAAATTGGGTATCTAAGTGCCATATTTTTGTGTCTCAGTGATTATTTTCTGTTTACATACCTATATAAAAATAGTGTGCCTTCAGCAAAATTGTCCACAAAGCTACAATCAAAAGAATGGTGTTCTAACCTGTCAAGTTTGTGTATGAATGTCTCACTTCCTAGCACAGTAGTTTCAGACCAGAGGTCCTAATGCCAAGGAAACCAAATTCAGGAACACAGTTTCCATGAGGTGTTTCATGAAAGGCCAACCAGGACAGCTCATGAGATTATTACTAAACATTTGTGGAATCCCTACAGCGCAGGAAGCTTTGTCCTAGTTGGTCTCCAGTGAACAGAACAAGGACTGATGATGACTGAACTAAATGTGGACTGAGCAGACTCAACAGAACTGAAAACACGAGATCTGAGCGGCAACCACTGAACTCTGTAACGTGCCTGTCAGTGTGACAGGTGGGGTGGGAGGGAATCTGGGAACACTGGTGGTGGGACTGGTGTTGAAATATTATATACCTAAACTCTACTATCAATAAATCAGTAAATCACAGTGCTTTAATAAAATTTTTAATTAAAAAATTAAAGACCTCAAATTTGGGTGGGATTAAATAAAATGTGAACTGAGGAATGAATGCAAGAGAAATTGCAACAGAATTATGAGAAACAACAAATGAAAATAACAAGGAAGGAAAGTAGATGTGCAGGAAAGCCGGAAATCAATCTATCTATCTATCTATCTATCTATCTATCTATCTATCTATCTGTCTATCTATCTATCTATCTATCTATCTATCTATCTATCTATCTATCTATCTATCTATCTATCTATCTATCTATCTATCTATCTATCTATCTATCTAGTTTTTGCTTTTTTTGGGTCACACCTGGAGATGCTCAGGGGTTTCTCCTGGCTCTGTACTCAGAAATTACTCCTGGCGGTGCTCAGGGGACCATATGAAACCCAGATATTTAAAACTTACAATGGGGCTGATAGTACGGTGAGTAGGGTGTTTGCCTAGCATGTGGCCAACTCGGGTTCAGTCTCCAGCATTCCATGCTTTCCTCTGACAGGAGTGATTCCTGAGTGTAGAGCCAGGAGTAAGTATTGCCAGCCATGGTCTGAACTCTCCCACCCCAGACCCCCTTAAAGAAAAGAAAAATAGCTCCGACAACCTAAACATTTTGGAACTGGCGCAGTTGAACACAATGGAGGGGATAGAGGTAGCCCACCCTGAAGTGAAGTTGGCGGGGTCACGGCAATGTTGGTTTACAATGTGATGTATTAGGGGCTACTCCAGCTCTGCACGAGTCTTGATCCTGGCTCTGTGCTCAGGGATCACTCCTGTAGGTGCTCAAGGGACCATATAGGGTGCCAAAATGGGGTGCCAGGGATCAAACTTGGTCAGCCATGTGTGATGCAAGAGTCTTCCTCTCTGTACCGTCTCTCCAGTCCCCGAGTGTATGCTTTTATCCCACCCACCACCAGCGTACCCAGGACCTCCTCCCTTGTGTGCTCCTGGGCTCACCCCAGTGGTAACCTGACTTCAGACGTCATCAACCAGGGGTTTGTTCTGGTCTGGGTCCATCTGTTCCTGTTTACTCACATCTGGAATATGAGTCTCTGCTATTTGTCTTTTCCTTTCTGCTGTCTTTCCTTTAGCATAAACTGTGGTTCCAGCCACATTGTCCCGAATGAGGGACAATTTCATCTCTCTGACAGTTGTGTAGCATTTGGCTGTGATGTTTTGATGCACCCTCAGCTGAAAGAATTCCCCTTTTCTCCTCTGATATCTGTGATGATTGTGGTCACGTGGGTGGCACACACACCTGACTGCTCAGCAGGGACTGTGCTTTAGCTGTGGTGCTGGCACACCTGTGTGACAGAGACCACATATTCTGCTGGGGTGTCGGGGGACCCCTGAGGGTACAGGGGCCTGGACCAGACTTGGTACCAAGGATAAATTTGAGGCCTCAGGCTTGCAGACAGGTGCTTTGCCACAGTGCTATTCCTGGACCCTGAGCAGTGAGATTTGAATTAGCCGGGGAAGTGATTTCTTTTTCAGCGTCTGGTAATGGAAAAGAAATCAGAATATGATATTATCATTAAGTTAAAAATCCAGATTAATTAAACATTTATAAGTGAAAAATGATATTATCAAACAATGGAGAATAGGAAAAGACAAATTTTTAAAGCGGGAAATGCAGTTTGAAGAAAAACACCAAATCCCAAATCAAAAAATATTGAATGACTCTGGGGAGAGATCACTAGATCACTAGACATCCCGTTGTTCATCTATTTCCTCGGCGGGCACCAATAGCATTTCCATTTGACCCTATCATGTGCCAGTGTAGCCCAATGGCATCTGATTGCTTCAGGAATACAAAGAGCCTCAAACTGTTAATTCAGGGTCTTGACGAAGAAGTCTGATCATCTTGTAGGTGAGTGGCCATGTGATCTTTTGACATCCAGTGGGATCCAGTTGGTAACGGCTCTAGTCCAGCGGTCATCTCCAAATCGCATTACATGTCCAGCCCATCTGATTTTCGAGGCCTTGGCAAGCGAGACAGCGTCCCTGACTCTGGAACAGCGATGGAGGTCGGAAATCTGGATTCCTTCTCTCACTTGAGTGAGGCGGGATATTCAAAGCATACCTCTTTCAATTCTTCTTTGGGAAACCTGAACAGCGTTCTCACCCTGCTTTCGTAGGGCCCAGGTCTCTGAGGCATATGTTAATGCAGGGAGAATGGTGGAGTTCGGCAGGGTGATACCTGGGGAGAGAACAAAGTAAAATACTTCTACATGGAACCATCATCTGTTTAAAATATCAACAAACTGAAAAAAGATTTCTTACCATCAGCAAAGGGCTTACCTTAATAGACAAAACACAGTTAAAATCAACAGCAACAGAAAACTTTAAAGAACAAATTCCAAAAGAAACTTATTTTGAGGGGGAACTTCTTTGAAGGGGTGGAGAAAACTCACATACAAGACATCGAGACACCCCACACCAGCTGAGGCTTACACACCTTTGAGCTATTTCCGCCTGTGCCTGCTGGGAGTTACACTCTCTAGATGTTGTGCACATATTGGCGTGTTCGCCAGTATCACTGTGAGTTCTCAAAAGTGCTGGTCTGGGCTCACTGCCTAGCTAGGGTTCTTGCTCACCTTATTTTGTGGGGTAGGAAGCAAATTGTGCTCAGGGCTTACTCCTGGCTCTGTGCTCAGGCATCCCTCATAGCTGGGCTGGGGAACCGTATGGGATGCTGGGGCTGGGCTCAGGTCAGCCCTGTGTTAGGCAAGCACCCTATTCGCTGTGCTATTTCTGCTGCCCCACTGTGCATCTCTAGCTGTGCTCCTGGAGATCACACACTATTTTTCAGTTTTAGTTCTTGCACACTCCTGGCTGCTGGATGACTGGGGTACCTGACGGCAGTGGGGGAGCGCAGGGTTCAAACAGCAGCGCGGACGATCTGTCATGGGTGGTGAGTGGTGCTTGGGGACGAACTTGAGCTCGTAAGCTTGCCAGGCCGCACGCGTGTGTTCTAAGCTGCTGAGCAATTTCTTTGGCCCCTTGGAAAGATTCGTGTGTGCGGGATAGGGGGTGGGGGGCATATCCCGCCATGCTCAGGGCTTACTTGGTGCTCTGCATTCAGGACCCACTCTGGTGGGCTGGGGGATATGGGATGCTGGGGATGGGATGCACGTAGGCTGCCTGCAGGGCAAATGCCTCCTTAACCTTTCCCTTCTTAATCTTATTCATAAATTAAAGAAAAATAAGGAAGACACAAGTAATAGTTTGATGGGCTGAGCCCCTAATTTGCATGCCGGAACCTGGGTTTGTTCTGAGGCTCCCGGTCTCCCCCAAGGTAGATGTCCCCAAGTAAGGAGCATGAGGAGCTGTTGAGCACCGCTGGGGCGACCCCCCCACATCAGAAAAGATGATGAATCAAATAATGACAAAATTTTACTGATTGAAAAGTTGTTCTCTGAGGATGACGTGAACATATTCATCAGCAACATCTGATTGGTTGTTGAATGCTAACGGAGAAACTTTTGGAAAGCATTTAGAATTATCAAATTTTAAAAACTAAATATCCTCTAATCCTATCACTATCACTAGCTTCCCGTTCATCATCGATTTGCTCAAGTGGGCCCCAGTAACATCTCCATATGTCCTGTCTCATGCTAGTAGAGCCCAAGGGCATCTGCTTGCTCCAGGAACATAAAGAGCCTCAAACCATTATATTAGGTCATTCCCATGACCTACTATAATTGTTACTGGTATTTGGCACATCAAATACGACACGGGTAGCTTGCCAGGCTATTTCATATATATTACATGTATATTTCATATATTTTCATATATATTTCATATATAAACATATATATGAAAACCAAACAAAAATCAGTAGGAAAATGGCAAGAAGCAGAATTACATAGTAAAAATCAGAGTTTGTTTGGTCCAAGGATGAACTTGAAACATGCAAGTAGAGTTTGGAGTGATTGTGCAAGCAGTCTTCCACATCAGTGGATTCAGGCTAAGCAAACTGGGTATCTTTAATGGAAGGGATGTTACTACAGTAACAATACATTTACTATTTTACCACTAAAACAATGTTACTACAGTAACAATGCATTTTCTATTTTACACTTATTATTTTTCCACCTTAATGAATCTTCAAACTGCTATCCATTCTCCTAAGGCTACCATTTTCTGACTTTGTTAGTGATAATTAACTCTTTCCCCATCTGTGCTCCCATAGACTTTATTTTCTGATTTTCTTCTGTATCTGTTTCCTTACTATAAGAGTAATACACAAGGGGAGAGAATGCCTTAGCACTATTAGACAAAACTCAAGAAATGCCATTAATTATTTTGAGTATAGAACGTCTAATAAACTAAATAAAAGCCATGCTGACATATGAAGAAATCAAAGAAAGCTAACTTTACCTTTTAGAAGAAACCCACTGAAACATAGCTATAAAGCTTCCATAGTTAAGGTAAAGAATCAAAAAATATATCATGCAAACACTAGTCAAAAGAAAGCTAGAGTGTGAAAAGTGGTAATAGATAATATTGAATGTAACCCACCATCATTATTCCTCTGAGTAAAGAGCATTATCAGTATAGCTTAATATGTTGGGGGAAGAATGTTCATCAAAATGCCGTCAACAATCGCCAAAACTGTCAAAAAGAATGCTAAGCATGCATTGATGAATCTATTTACTACTATTAATAAACTACTTACGAATGTTCTATGCACACGTACTGAGCATTTCTGTGTCTGGAACTGTCCTAGGTATTGGGACTACTTGGCAAGCAGAAGTCCAGATGCTCATGGAACTCGCATTCCAGTGCGGGGACAGCAACAAAGGCTGAGAAAAAACGGGATCGGGCAGTTGCCAGACACAAGCACTGCAGGATCGTCTACGCAGAGAGCGCGTGTGGGTGCGGCAATAGGGACATGGGGAGGGCGAAACCTTCGCTTCTCTCAGAGAATCTTTATTTTCTAAACCACCAGCGCATATGAATGACCGGAGACGGGAGGAGGGAAGAGGAGAAGCGGGGCAAGGCCGGCCACCTTTGCTGGGGACACCAGCAGCGACTTTCTCTGCGGCAGGCGCGTGGGACAGGCGACAGCGGCGGAATGCAGGCAGGAGCCCAGTGTCCTGGACCCGGGCCGCCAGTGCCCACCGTGCAGGGCGGCGGGAGGACGGCGGGAGGACGGCGGGGGGGGGGGGCGGGGGGGGGGGGAGGCCGGCGGGAGGACGGCGGGAATGCAGGCAGGAGCCCAGTGTCCTGGACCCGGGCCGCCAGTGCCCACCGTGCAGGACGGCGGGAGGACGGCGGGCGAATGCAGGCAGGAGCCCAGTGTCGCTGGACCCGGGCCGCCAGTGCCCACCGTGCAGGGCGAGGACGGCGCGAGGACGGCGGGAGGCCGGCGGGAGGGCGGGGAGGCCGGCGGGAGGCCGGCGGGAATGCAGGCAGGAGCCCAGTGTCCTGGACCCGGGCCGCCAGTGCCCACCGTGCAGGGCGGCGGGAGGACGGCGGGAGGACGGCGGGGCGAGGCCGGGCTCTGCGCCTGCGCCAAGCCTCGAGCTTCTTTTACGCGCTTTGCCGTCTCCGCGGCTCCTTCCCTAGGGGGCGGGCCTGCGAGCGCAGAGACAAGGACTTCTTCCGGGTCGAGATGCGTCATTTCCGGCGGCGGCGTGACGCCGCTCCGCTCGCGGTCGGCGTCGGGCTGGGGACGCGCCACGCGGGAGCGACATGAGGATCGAGAAGTGTTACTTCTGTTCGGGGCCCATCTACCCGGGCCACGGCATGATGTTCGTCCGCAACGACTGCAAGGTGCGGCCGCGGGCAGCTCTGGGCCCGGCGGGGTCGGCCGGGGCGGCGCGGGCCGGGCCTCGCCTTACGTCACTCCCGCCCTAGTCTGCGGCGTCGCTGGTCGCGGAGACGGCTTGGTGCTGTCGGTGCCTGTGACTATGGGTGGGTGGAGGTTTTGGGCGCGGGCTGCGGAGAGCAGGCGAGGGTCGTCCGTGGACGGGTTGTAGCTGGTCAGGGGCCTGCGTCCGCCCGGTGCAGCTGTGCCGCTGCGTGGCCCACGCGCTGCGTCCCCGAAACGGCGCCGTGGTGGCTGCCGAGCCTGCAAGGTCTAGGCCGACCTCCCCGGCCCTGTCGAGGCACCGCAGGCCAGGCGAGTGCTAGTGGAAGGCAGCTGCACCCGGAGCGATAGTACAGCAGGAGGCATTTGTCTTACCAGCAGCTGGCCTGGGTTTGATCCGGCATCCCAGGTGGTCCCCAGCACCTCCAGGAGCAATTCTTGGGCGCAGAGCCAGTAACCTGAGCAACCAAAGACAAAAGTATAGTAATAATCACGATCTCGATCACGATCTTCCCGTTGATCATCTATTTCCCTAGAGCGGAGCCAGGGGCATCGGCTTGCTACAGGAACATAAAGAGCCTCAAACCATTATATTAGGTCATGGGAATGACCTAATATAATTGTTACTGGAATTTGGCATATCATATATAACACGAGAAGCTTGCCAGGCTTGTCGAGCGGGAGGCAAAAATATAGTAATAATAATTATCCTTAATAAAAGCTTCATTAAAGCTGCTGAGAGATAATAGGTGAATGTTGGTTTGTGCGTTGAGTCCGAGGAGGCTTCTGGGGACTAGATGAGGAGAAGTGAGCCTGTGAGCATCGCCCTGTGCATAACAGTCTGCTGCTGACTCCCGGAGGCTCACTACTTCCTGTGTTTCCGGGCTACTGTATCCCTGATGACTGTAGGAACTGCTTTGTTTATGCCTTCGTCTGATCTCCCTCACTTATGCTTGTGCAGTGAAACTTTCTCAGACTGCTGGCCTACAGGTGGGGGGTCCCATTGTCATGGGACACACAACTTCAGACATAGTCCACTCCTCGCCAGTCCCTTGGGCATCTGCTTTGCTTGACTGGTGTTATTTTGAAGACTAAGTGGGCTTCTGTTTCAGACCGCTCATTAGCTAAAAAAGGAGAATTTGTCTAATAGACTTTTTGTTTTAAAAAAGTAGTAGAGGGCTGGAGCAATAGCACAGCAGGTAGCATGTTTGTCTTGCACGCGGCCGACCTGGGTTAGATCCCCGGCATCCCGTATGGTCTCCCGAGCATTGCCAGGAGTAATTCCTGAGCAAGGAGTAACCCCTGAGTGTAGCCGGGCATGACCCAAAAACAGACAAACAAACAAGTAGAAAAGTACCAGAACTTTGGAATGAAGAACAAATAAAATAAGCTGGTAATTCAAGGAGACCCTAGTAGTTCTCACACTTTCTGTAGCTGCTTTGACATTAACTCGTAATATCTGTGAGCGTCTGGAGAGGGCTCTCTGAGGTGTGTATGGAACCAGGTCAGTGGCCATTTCTGAGAAAACCTTGCCTTTGTTGGGTGTGATTAGTGCCATCTGCTTAAAGTTTCTCTTAAAACGTACATAAGTGAAAGCCATTTTGGCTGGAGGGTTTTAACCATTTGGGAATGAAATTTGGGCTTTCGTTACAGTGTTGTTTAATAGTCAAAAAAGTGTCCAGTTTCTCCTTGACCTAATGTGCTCCATGTCTTTGAGTCTAGTTACGAACATGCAGGAGTTGTGACCGAGACCCAGCAGTGGTTCTCAGATTTTATAGTACATTTTCTTCTGGCTGCATTATCACCTTTTAGTAGAAACATTTTTAATATTGACTTCATGTTTTTTTTCCATTTTTTGTGTTACACCTGGCGGTGTTTGGAGCGTACTTCTAGCTCTGCCCTCAACTATCACTCCTGGTGAGGCGTGGGCCGGTATGTGGTGCCGTGGATTCAGCCCGTGTCAGCCGCATGCAGTGCAAGTACTCTGCCCCGTGAAGGGGCCTTCGAGTGCTGCCTTGTAATGACCAGTCCATTAGTTCAGATCTTGTCCCTGACAGTATCCAGACACTCTGCTATTGGTGATCCCTAGTGTGCCACAATTGAGTTCCAGCTCACCTGCTTGTGTAAGCATCATGAACAGGGGCACAAACCTCAGTGTTCACAACTGAAAGGTGAATCCTGTGACTCTCCTGGCGGGCTCGTGAGCACTGCGGTGACCCCTGCACCCGCAGCCACCCTGGGAGCCCATAGCTTGCGTGAAACTTAGGGTGCGAGCCCCATGAGCCCTGGAGTGAGCACCACAGTCTGAGGTGTGGCCCTGGCCCGCACGGTGACTGAGCTGTAGGCAGGCGGGTGCTGTATCGTGACATGGGGGCCCGGAGGGAGGTGCTCAGGAAGGAAACTGATATAACTGGCTAATCCTTTCTGTTTGTAGGTGTTCAGATTCTGTAAATCCAAATGTCATAAAAACTTTAAGAAGAAGCGCAATCCTCGCAAAGTCAGGTGGACAAAAGCCTTCCGGAAAGCAGCCGGCAAAGAGCTTACGGTGGTGAGTGCCTCGGTTGCTTGGCTTTACAGTGCTCCCCACTCAATCTGCGGGATGGGGGGCATGGACGAAAGTGATTTCATAGACTGGAATGAGAATTGGTGAGTTTTTGTTTGCATAGGTGTGGCGATAATCTCATTCTTACAGAGTAACCCAAACTGAAACATTTTGTGGTTCATTTTTCTTATTTTCAAACAAGTTTCTCTTGTGCCCAAGAGGGGATCAGTGAAATGGATGTTGGGAGAGTGAAGTTCAGAATGCAGCTCGGGATTCTGAGAGGAAGGAAGCTAAATGTTTTTCGTTTTTTGCCACACCCAGCAGTGCTCGGGGCTTACTCTGGCTCCGTGTTTGGGGATCACTCCTGGTAGCTCAGGGGAAGGTATGGGTGCCAGGATTGGTCCCTAGTGGGCTGCATGCAGTGCAACCCACTGTACTATCTCTAACCCCAGCTGAATGACTATTGGAATGCCTAATGGTGAGGGCTCAGAGATTTACTCAGTGACACTTACTTACCAGCTTCTGTGGTTCTGCAGCAAACTTTCCTCAGTAACATCAGAGGAATTTGTTGATAGTTGGTCGTATTCTTGTGATGAGGAATAGTGGATTCTGGAGGAAATTTCCTGAGGGGAAGCCTGTTGCTGACTTGGCGTAGGAATCTGGTGAAACGTGTCATCTGATTCCCATCACTTTTGAGGAAGGTGACCTTCATTCATTCACTAACAGTCATTCATTCGTTTACTCATTCATGCTTTTGGGTGGTTCTCGGGATAGCACCAAGGCCCTCGCATGTGTGGCGCGTGCTGTCCTTCTGCAGACCCTAGTCTGGAGGGAGAAACTCTAACTGGCTCCCAACCCAGGAGATGCTGAAGGTCTGTATCCCACCAGTTGCCATGAAACACTTTACTGGCTTGGACATTCAGGTTTTCAGTGACTGTGAAGACTTTGATAAGGTGTAAGGTCAAATCACAATTGTCACAAAATGAGTTTTCAGTGTGGGTACGAAAAATCTCACCTTTGGTACTGGGCAGTGTGTGAATGGAGAATGTGGCCACAATCAATCACTAACCAGTGGCCCTGGCCAACTTTGTAGTTGCTGAGGTGGTTGTGTCCCAAAAGTGGCCCTGTGTTTATAAAGTACAGACATAGTCCTGCCCTGCCCAGAGACCAAACCTAGGATTGGTCTTTTCAGGAAGACTGCAACTTCCAATGTCTTTTTTTATTGTTTAAGCAGAGCCATTTTATTTTCAAAGTTATGGCTGAGTTCATGGTGACCCGTAGCATCTGAGTAGGGTGTGTGTCATCAGGAGTGGCGCATGTTCATGTGGAGGCATATAATTATTGCACCTTTATGGTTTAGTATAGTATGTACATGGATCTCTTGGAAAAGGTGACAATGTTGTAAAAACTGCTTTCTCATTAAGCTGTATTTTTGCCTTTTTTTCAGGATAATTCATTTGAATTTGAAAACGAAGAAATGAACCTATCAAGTACCAGCGAGAGCTATGGAATAAAACTAGTAAGTCATAAGGAAATTACAGGGATTTGGGAGAGAGATTAATAAGGGCTGTTACCTTTAAATATTAACATTTCATTTCCTTGATAGGTTGTTGCTCAAGTCCTTTTCGGTGTCCATATAAAAAGAATGTCATTGTTCAATTTGGCATTTGGATACTTGAGATATCCACATAGGCCCTGAAATGTGAACTTTGGGGAAAAGATGAAAAATTAAGTTTTGCGTAATATTATCACCTGCAACCTATTTTCACACTCGGATCCCAGTAATAGCCTTTATTGTTAAAGTTAAGAATACCCCGTCTCTCATGTCTCTGTACTCTCTTCCAACTTGGAACAGTTTTTGAGCTTTTACATTTCAGGGTAATGACAGTTTTGAAAAATACAGGCCAGGTGTTTGGTGTAAAATTCAAGTTGGGTTTTGTTTGAGGCTAGCTTGAGGTTGGATCTGAGCAGGGCTCCCTTGTCGTAACTGTTTGGATCTGAGCAGGGCTCCTTAGTAACCACCTGGAGGTGTTGCTGTGCTCGCGTGAGGCCCTGCTGCTGGCGGTCTGAGCTCTGATCTTGGGGAAGCTAGGATCTGTCAGGTGTCACCCTGTAAAGTCAGTGTTTCACTCTTTATAAAGAATAACGTGCATTGAGGGAAGGTACTCTGAAATATCAGAGAGTAAATAGATTTTTTTAAAAAAAGATGTACAGTTTATGCTTTTGAAAGGTGGATCGGCTTTTGTATGATCTTATTGCAGTAATAGTGTAGCTGCAGTCAAACTTGGTCGTTATCTCAGCCTAAAAAAAAAAGATCACACCTTCTACAAGATCATAGTCGGTGATTTTAATGCCAAGATAGGACCAAGAAGGTCGGCTGAAGAACTCCACATCGGAACCCATGGCCTAGAATGGAATGAACAGGGTGAGAGATTATCTGAGTTCATCATGTCCACCAAGACCATTCATGGGAACTCACAGTTCCAGAAAGCTGAAGCCAAATGTTGGACATGGGAATCTCCTGGCGGACAGTTCCACAATGAAATTGACCACATCATCTTCAATCGACGGTTTTGTCTGACCGATGTAGCTGTCGTCCCCAAATTCCAAACAGGATCGGACCACCGTCTCCTTCGTGCAAAATTCTACTTCCCGCAACGGGGAGAAAAGGCTGCAAAGTTTAAGAAGAGAACTCCCAGAACGACCACCAACAGGGAACTCTTTGGCACCATTGCAGCAACATGGGAAGATACCATCATTGACGACATCGATGAAGAATACAACTGACTGGTTCAGCACCTCCATGATTGTGCAAAGAATGCTGAGAGAGAGAAAGACACAAAGGAACGCCTGTCATCAGAAACTCTTGAGCTCATTCGCCAACATGGCAAGGCACGAGCTTCAGGAGACCAAATGCTAATGTCCAAGCTTGCTAAACGGTGCAGAGAAGCTATCAAAGAAAACCTCAAAGACAGAAGAGCAGAAATACTGGAAGATGCAGCAGAAGCCAGGAAAAGCATTCGCACTGCCCGCCTGTCCTTCGCCAACTATGAGACCAAGATGACTGCCCTCCGACACCCTGATGGATCTATCACATCTTCCAGAAAGGCAATGGAGAAGATTATCCAGGACTTCTACTCAAATCTCTTTGATAGCCACATCCACCTGCCCACATACCAAATTCCACAGGATGGATATGTCATTCCCAACGTTCTCCCTTCTGAAATCAGACATGCCATCTCGTCGGTAAAGAAGGGAACAGCACCAGGCTCAGACAAAGTCAGACCCGAACACCTGAAGAATCTGCTGTCTGTACTCATCAATACACTTGCTAGGCTCTTCACACGCTACCTGTCCAAATGCAAGGTGCCCTCCCAATGGAAAACCAGCAGGACAGTTCTACTGTTCAAGAAGGGAGACATTCACGACACCGGCAACTATTGCCCCATCTGCCTGTTGTCTGTCATCTACAAGCTGTTTACATGAGTCATCCTGAACAGGATTAGCAGAACACTAGAAGAAGGACAACCATGCGAGCAAGCAGGCTTCCGGAAAGGATTCAGCACAATCGACCATATCCATACAGTAACCAAGCTCATCGAGGTTTGTAGGGAGTACAAGATGCCACTCTGTCTCACATTCATTGATTTACAGAAAGCCTTTGATTCTGTGGAGACTGAAGCAGTCATCGAAGCCCTAGCCAAACAGGGTGTTCAAACCCAATACATCAATATCCTTTGTGAGCTGTATTACGGATTCACCACCAGGATCTCACCATTCTACAAAGAAGTAATCATTAATGTGAAAAGAGGGGTTCGACAGGGTGATACCATTTCACCAAAACTCTTCAGTGCCACCCTTGAGAACATCATGTGACAATTAGAATGGGAAGGAATGGGAGTGAAGGTAGATGGTCGGCAACTACACCACCTCCGCTTCGCTGATGACATCGTTCTAATATCACCAAACATTAGCCAAGCGGCACAAATGCTGGCTGACTTCGACCGAGAATGTGGAAAGATAGGTCTACAGCTGAATCTAAAGAAAACAATATTCATGAAGAATGAACTAGTTCCAGAGGCCCCATTCACTCTCAATGGAACAAACATCTCTGAATGCAGCAGTTATGTGTACGTAGGTCGAGAAATCAACATGATGAACGACCTAAAACCTGAGCTGCACAGGAGGAAGAGAGCAGCATGGAATGCCTTCAAAGGCATCAAAGAAATAGCTAAAAAGGACAAAGAACCTCCGGCTCCGGTCACATCTCTTTGATTCCACCGTTCTCCCTGCATTAACATACGCCTCAGAGACCTGGGCCCTACGAAAGCAGGATGAGAATGCTATTCGGTCTCCCAGAGAGGCATCGAAAGAGCTATGCTTGGAATATCACGCCTCACTCAAGTGAGAGAAGGAATCCGGAGTTCTGACCTCCGTCGCTATTCCAGAATCAGGGACGGTGTCTCGTTTGCCATGGCATTGAAAATCAGATGGGCTGGACATGTAATGCGATTTGGAGACAACCGCTGGACTAGAGCCATTACCGACTGGATCCCATGGGATGTCAAAAGATCACGTGGCCGCCCACCTACAAGATGGTCAGACTTCCTTGTCAAGACCCTGAAGGAACAGTTTGAGGCTTTTCATATTCCTGAATCAACCAGATGCCATTGGGCTACATTGGCACGTGATAGGGTCCAATGGAAATGTTACTGGCGCCTGCTCGAGCAAATCGATGAATAACGGGATTCAAGTGATCAAGTGATCTCAGCCTGGAGCGCCTTGGGGAGGAACCGGTGCAGCTGTGTCTGGACCTTCTCTTCTTTGGCTTGACTGATGGAGGCTGTGGAGCTCATGGCCACACACTCTGGGTCATTGGAGGTGAACGGATGAGGTCACATCCAGCAGTGCTCAGGGGTCACTACTGGCTGTGCACTCAGGAATTACTCCTGGTGGTGTATGGGGGACTATATGGGATGCCGAGGATTGAACCTCCATCAGCCACGTGCAAGGCAAACGCTCTACCCACTGTGCCATCGCCTCCAGCCCCCAAAATACCTTTTTTTTTTTGTTTTTGTTTTTGGGTCACACCCGGCAATGCTCAGGAGTCACTCCTGGCTCTGCACTCAGGAATTACTCTTGGCAGTGCTCGGGGGACCATATGGGATGCCGGGGATCGAACCCAGGCCGGCATGGGCCAGCTGCGTGCAAGGCAAACGCCCTACCCGCTGGGCTATCACTCCGGCCCTCAAAATACTTTTTTAATGAAAACTTATTTAGAAAAATATGAGAAGAGAGAAGGAGGAGAAGTATGTATTCAAGAGACAACACAGGCTTCTTCAGTGTGGAAATAAGCAAGCCAAGAAAGGACCAGTTGTGCAGATGTGAAGGAATCATGGCAGCTGGTGACAGTGACAATAAGCAAGTTCTTCCGGGCCAAAGGTCTGATGAAGAGCCTATGGCAGGTGAACAGTACAAGTGTCTGTATTTGCAAACCATAATGCCTAAAGGGCTGGCAGACCAGCCTATCACATCCTAGGTCATCAAGCTGTGATACCTGCCACTCCATGAGGGCCTCCATTTTCCACATCCGGACTTCCCCTCGTCAGCACACCACCCAGCAGACCAGCCTATCACAGCCCGGCTCGTGCGGCTGCAACAGCCGCGTGGTTCATCAATAAATGCTGGATTTTGAGATGACTACAAGAGTATGCTACCCGCACAGCAGAGCCTGGCAAGCTACCTGTGTCGTATTTGATATGCCAGATACCAGTAACAGTTATAGACCTCATTCCCCCCGACCTGATGGAATGGTTTGAGGCTCTTTATGTTCCTGGAGCAAGCAGGTGCCCTTGGGCTCTACTTGCATGAGACAGGTCATATGGAGATGTTACTGGTGCCCGCTCGAGCAAATCTATGATGAACGGGAAGACAGTGATACAGTGTAGCTGCACTCACTGCTGAGCCCTGAAATATGGCCAGCCTGAACTGAGATGTGAAACACATGAACTCTTGGAGTGAAAGACAGTATCATGGTAATAATTTTCTTACTGATTACATGTCGAAACAACAGCATTTTGTTATATTGGGCTAGACTCATATAAAGTTGGTTTATAAGATAATGAATGTATCATCAAATTTTATTTTGGCCTTTTGGTTTTCACTTGTTTAAAGAATATTAAAATTGAAAATACTTCAAGTTAAAATGGTCATGATTTAACTTCTGTGGATGATGTCGATAAAGTTTGAAGAGTATATAGTGGACTTAGCTCTCTTTCGGATAAAGATCCTTTCTGAGACAGTTGGCGTAGGTGGTCAAGCACTTTGCGTATTGACAGACTCTTTGCTGTTCATCCTCTACTATGCTGTTCATAATGCTGTACATCGTCTGCTATGTAGAGAATTCTGCAGAGGAGTATTTGAAAAGTTAACTGGACTTGCTTAAATTAGAAGGAAAACTAGGTGGCAGTAAGGGCTTTGAAGAATAGCCAAAGAACTCTTGGGAACTAACAGTCATGTGTGTGCCGGCTCAGAGTACATACCCTCATTTCTTGTAGTTGGGAGTTTTTCTGCAGTGAAATTTCTCATTTAGTCTAGTTCTGAATTGAAGAAGTGTTGAAGGTACTTTTTTGGCTATAGTCATCTCACTTGAATGTACATAAATTTGCTAACCTTTAGAAATTGTTTTGTAGTTGATGCAATGAAGAGAGTTGAAGAGATCAAACAGAAACGACAAGCTAAATTCATAATGAACAGGTATGTGTTTTTCTGATCCCTCACTTTTCCACATTTATCGGTTGGTGTTCTTTATTAACTCGTGGAAAAATAGGCAATGGATTGTAGAGGCATTTTTTGGTTTGTTTCATTTTTTTGGGTCACTCCCAGCTGTGCTCAGGGCTTATTCCTGGCTCTATGCCAGTGCTCAGAGCACAGAGCTCACTCCAGGAGGGAAGGGACTTGGGGTCTGTATGGGATGCCAGGCATTGAGCCCCAGTCGACTGCATGAAGTCAAGTGTCCAGCGCACTGTAATGACCCTCTGTCCCTATCCTGCCTCGTTAGTCCTATAGGGGCAATGTTAGCCTCTCAGCTTCTCAGTTAGCTTCAAATGTAAAACATTTGAAGAATGCTGTATTTTCTGTTAATGTTTTGCCACAATTATTCTACTTTTGTTTGTATAGTTGATGGCACCATCTCTTTAGTGTACTTAGCATATATGTATATATATATATATATATATATATATATATATATATATATATGTATGTATATCTATTCTAAAAATAAGGACATGTTCTTACCATAAGCACTGTGTAGTTATCTGGGCCAGGAAATTAGACTCAGTATAGGCTGTGATCTATAGGTTCACTGTAATGTTCTTCACAGAAGTCCTCGGTTGTAGATTCCATTTAGTTATCCTGTCTACACAATTTCTCAGTTTAGTTTTATCTTACTTCCTCATAATTAGAGTCCAGTTAGGTCCTTTGGCTGAGTAACACAGAAGTGACAGTGTGTTTCTTAGCCCTTCTTGCAAGGCGCACATGGTTTCTGGCTAGCATAGTATCTGTCCTGACCTCCAGTGCGAAACCTTGGCTTTCCTGTTGACCTGATTCTGTGATCTGGGGGAAGACACCTCAAATGTCTTCCTCAGATGCCTACTGCTTTTAACTTTCGGGTTTTATCTGGATCTTTTATTAATGGTGAAGTTTTTAAAATTTTACCATTTCTTCTACATTTAGTTGACTTTATTGCGTAAAGAGCTTTTCCCTCACTTTCAAAAGTTTGTCAGAGTCTGCATATTCAGGGGCTGGAGTGATAGCACAGTGGGTAGGGCATTTGCTTTGCACACGGCTGACCCAGGTTCAATCTCTGGCATCCCATATTGTCCTTGAGCACCGCCAGAAGTAATTCCTGAGTGCAGAGCCAGGAGTAAATCTGAGCCTCTCCAGGGGTGACCCAAAGCAAGCAAAAAAATAAATAAAGGGAAAAGAATCTGTGTGTTCATTGATTCTTAGATCCTCAGAATGTGAATACTGTTGATTTTTGTATTGGTCAAGTGCCTTCAATTGGCTGGTGGCCCCTAAGTTATTTTGACAGTTCATTATTCTTTGATTGTGTTTTTGCTTTGCAGCTAAAAACTATTCTGTTCACAGCATGGATTATTCAGAGCTTGTTTCTGGCTATAAAACCCCATCAAACTCAAGCATGAACAGTAAAGGTGCTTAAATGTTGGAGAACTAATCTGTTTGCATTTTTTTGAATGGTGTTTTGAATTATTAAAATTTAAAAAATTTTTTTTGCCTTTTGGGTCACACTCGGCAAGATCAGGGTTTACTCCTGGCGTGTATGGGGGACCATATGAGATGCCAGGAATCAAACCTGGGTCAGCCGCAAGTAAGGCAAACACCCTACCTGCTGTGCTATTGTTCCGACCCCTGAATGGTATTTTTGTGCTATTGTAATTACTGAGTGATTAAAAAAATACTCGCTACTACACTGTTCTCTATTTGAGGATCAGAGATGTAGGCAGCTAGATTTGAACTGTGTGTATAATGGATGTGGATCTCTGAAGTTTATTAATCAACAGCTTCATGCACATTTTTGGGAATTATACTGAATTGTCTTTTTTTTCCCCAACAAGGTACAACTTCTTGGGTGAATGAAGAATTTGGTTGATTGTGTAGCATACTATTTATTTTTTTGTTTGTTTTGCTTTTTTGGGTCACACTCAGAGATGCTCAGGGTTTACTCCTGGCTCTTAGCTTAGGCATTACTCCTGGTGGTGCTTGGGAGACCACATGGGATGCCGGGGATCGAACCTGGGTCAGCCGTGTGCAAGGCAAACGCCTCACCCTCTGTGCTAATGCTCCGACTCTAGGATACTAGTTAAGCTGATGTTTAGAACTAGAAAACAATTATTTTTCCTATTTATCTAAGTGGCTGCATAATAAGAATTTAAGTAGATTTACAGGTTGTGAGCTAATGTCTTTTAAAGAAGCTTCAGTGACAGGTTTTGGTTTTGATGTGTTTGTAATAGGTTGAAGAAACATAAAGAACTCCAGAAAGCCGAGGACATCAAAGAAGTGAAGCAGAACATCCATCTCATCCGCGCCCCTGTCGCAGGTAGGCACTGCACTGCACTGCACGTCCACAGCTCTCAAGAATGACCAGCCTCTTAAGAATGAAGTTTTTTTAAATTTGTTTTGTTTTTAATGTTTTCCCTAGTACTGTGGTATGACTTGGTTTATTTGTTTTAAGCAAAGTTTGGCTTTGGTGTCATTGGTTTGTAACATGTATAAGCTTCAGGTTTACAGCTTTATATTTTGACAACTTTACATACTGAGAATCTAGATGAGCCCCTTTCCCGTCACCTCCCCCTTGTGTCTGGGAGTGTCTCTTCCTTGCATCTAAGAACCTTTGGGGGATGGGGACGAGTGGGGTGGGGTGAGGAATTGGGCCACTGCCACTGCGCAGGGGGCTGCTTCTGGTTTGGTGCTTAGGAGTCGCACTTGAGGGTCCATATATGATGCCCTGGATTGAAACTGGATTAATACTCACAAAGCTACCTCCCCTACTTCTGTTCTGTCTCTGGTCTTCTAGGATTTTTTTACTTGTGTGCTTATCTGCTCTGTTATCACCTGAGTGAAAGCAGGTTTTAAAGAATATTTTATGGGGCCGGAGCGATAGCCCAGCGGGTAAGGCGTTTGCCTTGCACGCGGCCGGCCTAGTGCCGGCCCGGGTTCGATCCCGGCATCCCATATGGTCCCCCGAGCATCGCCAGGAGTAATTCCTGAGTGCAGAGCCAGGAGTAACCCCTGAGCATCGCGGGTGTGACCCAAAAAAAAAAAAAAAAAAAAAAAAGAATATTTTACTCAGTGTAATATTTACGAAAGTCCATCTGTATTGTTACAGGTGACTAGATTTCATTCATTTTTATGACTGACTAGTATGCCATTGTATTTATATACCACAATCTCGGTATCCGTATTCGCTGATGGACTTTGAAATTGTTTTGATATCTTGGGTTATGTTGCAGTGAACACACAGGTGTTTGGTATTCTTCAGGTAATAACCCAGAAGTAGAAGAGCCTCGTCATGCTAGTTCTGTTACAAATCTTTTGAGCTTTCATATTGTTTTCCATATTAATGGCATCGTTGAATGTTCCCACCAACAGTGACTGGGACTTATTTTTTCCACATTGTTTCCAGCTCTTGTGTTTTGTCTGTTTTGACATCTAAACATGTGTGGGGTGATGTGCCCTCTGGTGGCTTTGATTTGCTTTTCCTCAATAGCAGCTAGTGTCCCTTGCTGCTTACGGGTCTTCTTTGGGGGGAATATCTGCAGATCCTCGCCAGTTTTTAAATCGGATTTTTAGATTAAGAGAGGAGGCCTGGAAACAAGCTATTTGGATAAGTTATATTTCTGACTGCTGTATTTTTTAGTCATAATATTTTCAAATGGCCCCATGAGTTCAGGAATTCCCAAGAGGGTACAAAATTCCATTTTGGAAAAGAGTTCTGCCTGCACTTCAGTTTGCCTGTGTCCGGGCACCTCCTGCTTGGCGGCTTACCAAGCCAGGTCGCACGGACTTAAAAGGAAAAGCAGGAAGGTCTTGGTGCTTAGGGAACGAGGAGTGCCAGGACGTTGCAGTGACTTGGGCGTCTGAGTGCTGCCCAACACTAGCCCAGGATCCCATTGCTAGTTCCAAGTGACAGAGGAGAGTGTAGTCCAGTGTTTACCAGAATGTCTCACCCTTTTCTCTTAGCTTTAATTTGTATTCATCCTTAGTTACTTAAGGGGTCCACCTGAAGCTGTAAGGCTTGTGTACCTGGGGTGCACACTGATACCCACAGAGTATCAGTGAGCCAGTAGCTTCAGGGCTTCTTTTTGGTCCTGGAATGTTTTCAGAGTGGAAACACTGCTTAGAATGAGGGAAACAGTATCTGCGGGCCCGGGCAGCAGGGACACTGGGGAACTGGCCTTTGCTGTGGTGGGGAGCAGGGGCACTGGAGTGCTGTCCTTTGCTGTGTGGGACAGGGGCACTAGGGTGCTGTCCTTTGCTGTGGTGGGGAGCAGGGGCACTGGAGTGCTGTCCTTTGCTGTGTGGGACAGGGGCACTGGGGTGCTGTCCTTTGCTGTAGTGGGGAGCAGGGGCACTGGAGTGCTGTCCTTTGCTGTGTGGGACAGGGGCACTGGGGTGCTGTCCTTTGCTGTGGTGGGGAGCAGGGGCACTGGGGTGCTGTCCTTTGCTGTAGTGGGGGAGCAGGGGCACTGGGGTGCTGTCCTTTGCTGTAGTGGGGGAACAGGGGCACTGGGGTGCTGTCCTTTGCTGTAGCAGGTAGCAGGGGCACTGGGGTGCTGTCCTTTGCTGTGGTGGGGGAGCAGGGGCACTGGGGTGCTGTCCTTTTGTGGGGAGCAGGGGCACTGGGGTGCTGTCCTTTGTTGTGGGGAGCAGGGGCACTGGGGTGCTGTCCTTTGTTGTGGGGGAGCAGGGGCACTGGGGTGCTGTCCTTTGCTGTAGTGGGGAGCAGGGGCACTGGGGTGCTGTCCTTTGCTGTGGGGAGCAGGGGCACTGGGGTGCTGTCCTTTGCTGTAGTGGGGAGCAGGGGGCACTGGGGTGCTGTCCTTTGCTGTGGGGAACAGGGACACTGGGGTGCTGTCCTTTGCTGTGGGGAGCAGGGGCACTTGGGTGCTGTCTTTTGCTGTGGGTGCAGCCTTTCATTTTTCATAACCTTTTTTTTCACAATCATTTGTGCTGCTGGCTTTCATTATGGGAACTCTTAGTTGATGGGATGCCTAGGACTTACTTATTCTCTCTTGCCCCCAATGGCATTTGGTTTGTAAAGATAAAATGTTCAAAACTTCACTTAATTTATTGCATTATGTGGTGCTTTTTTTTTTTTTTTTTTTCCTATAAGGACTCATTTTCAGTGGTGGTTGAGGGGCCATGTGGGATGCTGGGGATTTACGAGTCAGATGTTTGCCAGGCAAACACTCTGCTGGCTGCCCTATTGCTCCAGCCTCATAGTTATTTTTTGGGTTTTTTTTCTGTTTTACTTATTGGCTCATACTTCGCGATGCTCAGGGGTTAGTTACCCTGGCTCTGTACTTCAGAATTACTCCTGGCAGTGCTCAGGGAAATGTGTAGGTTGCCAGAATTGGACCAGGGTAGGCTGTGTGCAAGGCAAAAGCTCTCCCAACTGGGCTATAGCTCCCCCCCCCATTTTTCCCTTTTCATCAAATTTTTTGATAGCATATCTCTCGAAGTTTAGATGATTAGTGTAATGTTAGGCAGTTTTTCTCCCACTTACTTTAGGATCAAAGAACAATGACTCTGTAGTATTAATAGTTCTTAAACTTGGATGATGTCAAGAGTGACTTGGGGCCCTGCCTAGCTCCTTTGGTCCTTCTGACACTTGGACAGTTTTATCTAACCCATACTCTGCACGTAGTCATTTGCCATGGCAGTTCCTGTGGAGTTTCTCTGGTGAGCCACTAGAAAGTCTTTGTCAGGTGGCAGCCTGCTGTCTGCTGTGTAAATGAATTCTCTTTGGTTTACAGATAGTCTGGCCACTTAGGGCCTTTCGTGCTGCTCAGGTAACCCCTGTGTATATTTATTTGTATTTCCTTTTTAGGTTATTATGGCTTTTTAGGGCCTGATAGGTGATTGCTTGATCATCAACTCAGATATTGTCCGTTTTCTCTCCTTCTCTGAGCCCAAGAGTTGGGGCAGAATTTCTGGTCTTGGAAAAATCTAAACTTCCCAATCTAGGAGTTTGCAGGGATGTCTGAAACATAGAATTAAGTCGACTAAGACTGAGTCACAAGCAGCGGTGGCCAGGGAGGAAATTGTGGCTTCCTCTTCTGCTTTCTCTAGAGATCTCTTCAGAGGGCCAGTGGGTCCCCTTAGCGCAGACCTTGGGGTAAAGGTCTCAGCACATATGTGACTTCCTGAGTTTTTTTTTAATATATAATTTACTTTTTAATGCAGATTATTTATTATTGTTGTTGTTGTTGTTATTCTTTTTTGGCTTTTGAGGGTTACCCCTGGTGGTGTTCAGTGGGTACTGCTGGATCTTTGGAATTACTCCTTGCAGTGCTCAGGGGGACCATATGGGATGCTGGTGAGCGAACCTGGGTCAGCCACTGCAAGGAAAATGCCCTACCTGCTATACTATCGCTCAGCCCCATTTATCCAGGTTATTTAAGGGGAGAACATTTTCGATGATACTTAATTGGGGACCTTATTAAGTATGTGGCTAACTTTTAATAAAAGTAAAGATTCTCTTATCTACCTGTTATGTAAAAGTCCTACACAGACCATTCTTGAACCAGGTTTGATTAAAACAAGCTGAATTGAATCTTGAATTATTGTCTCATCTACAGATGGTATGTGTTGTCACTCCAAAAGTATTAAGAAGGAGCCATTGTTTTTTTCAGTGATAGTTTGGGGTGTGCAGGGCAATCAGTGTTAAGAGCAGGGATCCTGGATTTAGAGAGCTGGGTTTAAACCCGACTTCTTTGACTTATTGGGCTTTATAGCTGAGTGATCTTGGACAAGGGCAACTCTGTCTTTTTCGAGTTTATGAAGGTGAAGTGAGTCCAATTTTGTAGAATGCTTATTTCATAATGTGGCTTATCTTACAGTAAATGTGGCTTGTTTCATAATAAATGTAGCTTATCTTACAGTAAATGTGGCTTATTTCATAATAAATGTGGCTTATCTTTTGGTGTTGCATTTGTGCCATCCCTGGCAGTGCTCAGGGCTTACTCCCGGCTCTGCTCAGGGATCCTCTTGACGGATTGGGGGACCATATGGGGTCCAGGGATCTGACCCTGGTCCATTGTTCGAGGCTAGTGCCCTGTTTACTGTACTTACTGTACTGCCACTCTGGCCCTGTGTGGCATATTTTTAAGACCTGTATATATTTAGGCTTTTTTCTTCAGTTTCGTAGTGGCTGATGCTATTTTAGAACAACCAAGATTGTTTATAAAATGTTTGAATTCTGCAAGATGATATTTGATTGATGGTTTCATTTTTGTTTCTTCTTTAAGGCAAAGGAAAACAGCTGGAAGAAAAAAATGTTACAGGAATTACAACAGGATGTGGACATGGATGATGTTTCCTAAAAAACCCAACTGCTGATGACCATTTCTACACAGGCATTTGGAATCTCCTTTGGACACTTAAAACTTCTAAATTATTGTCTTTTTAATTTTACATAAGTTCCCTCATGGAATAGCTCAAAGATTCATCTGCATTACTATCTTCAAAGCATAAGTTGGTATAGGCATTAGGTTATATCAGAGTGTTAAACCTTCACTGACAATTATACTTATGTAAGTCTTTAAAATTCTGTTGAAAATAGGGAAGTGCTTTGAGAAAATAAAGTGGCCAGACTATTTGGATGTAGACTAACAGCATCTGCGAATGATTGATAAAACTTTATGACTTGGTAATATACAACTTTCTTTGCTGTAAAATATTTCCTTTATTTCTGTTGTAGGAAGGAAATAACAATAAGGGAACTAGCAGTCTGTGATGCTTTCAAATAACTTTCGATTCCTTGTTTCCATTCATTGTCCTCTCAGAAAATTACAGTGGGCTCACATATTGAGGGCTAATTCACTGTATCACTGTCTTCCCATTCATCATCGATTTGCTCGAGCGGGCACCAGTAACATCTTCATATGTCCTGTCTCATGCAAGTAGAGCCCAAGGCACCTGCTTGCTCCAGGAACATAAAGAGTCTCAAACCATTCCATCAGGTCAAGCCCGCATGGCAGAGCCTGGCAAGCTACCCGTGTTGTATTTGATATGCCAAATACCAATAACAATTATAGACCTAATTATAGAGGGCTAATTACATTGAACTATTTTCACTTAATTTAATTGGTCTGGTAGACAGTTTGGGTGAGTGGAGCAGTCTCCCTGAAGTGGTGCTATACTGCATAACTTAGATGATACTCAAATCTAACCTGAGATTGTTTCTGGTAACAGCTGTCTGTCCAGTTTTACAGTGATTTTTGAAGTAGGGGAGGTCGTGTACCTTTAATAAAAGTTTTTGTTTTCCTATACAATCTGAATTGGACTTTTATTTCAAAGTTGAATTTAGGGGTAACATTTATATATTGTTTGGCCATAAGGCATTTTTAAAGCTGGTGCATGTGCATTTAGAAGTGTGAGTAAGCAATGGTGTGATGAACTGAGTGTTCAGCAGAAATATCCCTCAGCACTCAGGGGTCAGTCCTGTCAGGGCCCAGGGCACCATAGGGGAGGCTGAGAATCAGACAGGGCTAGCCAAAAACAGGGCAGACGCCCAGCTTGCTCTGTGGTCGCTACTCTGTCCCCAAACTGATGATTCCACTTCTGATTTTTTTTTTTCTTTATAGTGGTGTGAAAGTGGTATGGATTCAGTAGGAAGCAGGCTTTGAATTGTTAGACTTTCCTGGGCTACAAGACGCAGTTGAGTACTGTCTTCCCTGGGCCGTGGTATTGAGCTACCCGCAATTCCCTGTCAAAGTCTGAAGTGAGTGTCCACTGCTGCTTGGGGGAGCTGGCCCCCTTCTGTCTTTCTGAAGCTGGAAAACAGTAATAGAGATTAGCTGGACCAAAAACTTGAATCATGTGCAAGAAGCGAAACCCACCTACCATGATCCTGACTTGCTTTCAGTGGCGTTACACAATGTCTTGAGGAGGGACAGTACATTTAGACTGGAAAAAAACAAATCAAAGCTTTGCAGTTAAAAGAAAAAGGAGTTTTGCCTGTATTAAAAACAGCAAGCCCTATCTTGGAGTAGTCAAGTTTTATGACTGTCTCCCACTTTTCTCCTGCCGCCACTGGGATTTTTCTGGAGGGGCGGGGTGTTGGATAATCAGGCAAAAATACTCTTAGACTTTTTTCATTCTTCTCCCGCCTCTCCCTTAGCAACCTTGGGGGGTTTGATTTCATACCGGCATTTTCTTTTTTTATTTTTCTTTTTTTTTTTTTTAATATTTTATTACACCGCCATGTGATATACAATTACAAAGATGTTCATGTTTGGGTTCCGTCACACAGTGTTCCAGCACCCATCCCCTCCACCAGTGCCCATTTCCCACCACCAATGTGCCCACTTCCCTCCCCCCCCTAGCCTGCCTCTATGGCAAGTTCTTTATCTCTACACATTGTGGATTGCAATACATACATTTAGAGATTATCATGTATATCTTTTTAAAAATTTTTTATTATACCACCGTGGAAACATACAATTACAAAGGTGTTCATAATTGGTTCTTTGTAATACAGTATTCCAGCACCCATCCCTCCACCAGTGCCCCATTTCCACCACCAATGTACCCCTCCCCCGGTCCCCCCAGGCCGCCTTAATAGCAGGTACCCCAGTTTCCTTTCTCTCTCTATCTCTCTCTCTGTCTCTGCATCTCTCTCCCTCTTATTTTACACATTGTGGCTAGCCCTGCAGATATTTAGAGTTTATCACTTAAGTCTCTTTGTGTATATTCAGTGGTGAGTTTTAATCTGCCATTACCATTTCCCATATTTATTAAAACACTGGTATCTATTTATATCCTATTAATGAATGCAGTCATTCTATATCTGTCCTTTTCCTTCTGACTAATTTCACTCAGCATGATAGACTCCATGTCCATCCATTTGCAGGTAAATTCCATAATTTCATCCTTTCTGACAGCCGCATAGTATTCCATAGTGTAGATGAACCACAGTTTCTTTAGCCAGTCCCTCTGTTCTCGGGCGTTTAGGTTGTTTCCAGATTCTAGCTATAGTGAATAGCGCAGAGATGAATAAAGAAGTACAGATAGTGTTTCTGCTATGTGTTTTTCGGTCTCTAGGGTATATTCCCCAGGAGTGCTATTGCTGGATCAAATGGGAGCTCAATATCTAGCTTTCGGAGGAATGCCCATATTGTTTCCCCAAAAGGGCTGGACCAGTCGGCACTCCCACCAGCAGTGGATGAGAGTCCTTTTTTTCCCCACATCCACGCCAGCACCGGTTGTTCTTGCTGTTTTGGATGTGTGCTAGTCTCTGTGGGGTGAGATGGTACCTCATTGTTGTTTTGATTTGCATCTCCCTGATGATTAAAGATGAAGAGCACTTTTTCATATGCCTTTCGGCCATTCGAATTTCTTCTTTTGGAAGCTTCTGTTCATTTCTTCTCCCCATTTTTTGATGGGGTTGGCTGTTTTCTTCTTGTGGAGTGCTACCAGTGCCTGATATATCCTGGATATTAACCCTTGTCAGATGGGTATTGGGTGAATACCCTTTCCCACTCTGTGGATTGTCTTTGTATCTTGGTCACCGCTTTCTTTTGAGGTGCAGAAGCTTTTCAATTTTATATAATCCCATTTGTTTATCATTGCTTCCATTTGCTTGGTCAGTGGTGTGTCGTCTTTAAAGATACTTTTCGCTTCGATGTCATAGAGCCTCTCCTATGTTTTCTTCGATGTACTTTATAGATTCATGTCTGATATCGTAGATCTAGAATCCATTTTGATCTGACTTTTGTGCATGGCGCTAGAAGGAGGTCTAAGTTCATTTTTTTTACACGTAGCTGCCCAGTTTTCCCAGCACCATTTGTTGAAGAGGCTTTCTTTGCTCCACTTAATATTTTTTGCTCCTTTATCAAGATTAAGTGGTTGTATATTTGTGAGTGCGTTTCAGGATATTCAGTTCTATTCCATAAGTCTACGGGTCTGTCTCTATACCAATACCACACTGTCTTAATTACAACTGCTCTGTAGTAGAGCTTGAGGTTGGGGAAAGTGATACCTCCCATCTTCTTTTTCCCAAGGATTGCTTTAGCTATTCGTGGGGTTTTATTATTCCATACAAATTTCAGGAGTGTTTGTTCAATTTTTTAAAACATCATGGGTATCTTTATAGGACCGCATTGAATCTGTATAAAGCTCTAGGAGTATTACCATTTTGATAATGTTAATTCTTCCAATCCATGAGCAGGGAATGTGTCCCCATTTCCTCAGGTCTTTTTTATTTCCTGAAGTAACGTTTTGTAGTTTTCTTTGTAGAGATCCTTTACATTCTTGTCAAACTGATTCCTAGGTATTTGATTTTCAAGGTGCAATTGTGAATGGGATAGCTTCTTTAATGTCCCTTTCTTCTTCTTCTTTCACTGTTTGCATATAGGAAGGCCACTGACTTTTGGGTATTGATTTTGTACCCTGCTACTCTACTATAGCATGTATTATTTCTAGGAGCCTCTTGGTAGAGAGTTTTTGGATTTTCCAGGTATAATATCATGTCATCTGCAAATAGTGATAACTTGGCTTCTTCCCTGCCTATCCGGATGCCCTTGATGTCTCTTTTCTTCCCTGATTAGCTATGGCGGTACTCCAGTACTATATTGAATAGAAGTGGTGATATTTGCGCAGTTTTGTCTTGTCCTTGATCTTAAGGGAAGCTTTCAGTTTTTCCC
>JAJIBD010034969.1:0-48676 GCA_021461705.1 Cryptotis parvus
AGCTGTCTTGCATGTGTGTACTCTGGAGTTGATCCCTGAAATTGCTAAAAGATGGAAAAAAAGAAAAAAAAAAGATAAATATACAAATTAATTCTAACACATTTATTGTTATTGTTATAATAAATTTTCTTCTTTCATTACTAGGTCAGCTCCAAATGCATGCCTATTGTGAAAACCCAGACATAATGTTGTGTGGAAATAAGCGATCTGAAACACCAGAGGGTGGTAAAGGGAAGCAGAGGACTTGCAGAGACATACGGGTGGGAGAATATTTGAACATGTCCATTGGAGATATCAGTGTGTGAATGAGAGTAAAGAGCCCATCTAAAATGCAAAACCACACAAATCTGGATCGCCAAGATATTACTGGGCACAATTGCCTTGATCCCCTAACTCTAAAGATCTCAATTTACCCCTAACCGCCAGTGTACCAGAGTCAGAAATGCCCTCTGCACAGCACAGGTGTGGCCACAAAAACAGCCAACGAAATTACTGATAGGTGGGATATAAAATGCCTACTTTGCATATTAATATTACAGATGATGGAGCCTTAGTAAAGTGGCATGGGGGTTTCTTTTCATGGCTAGAGTACATTTCTGATTCTTTGGGGGTTTGGAGAAAGACCTTCCAGGGGAAATGGACCTACTTGTGTAGGCTTCATATCAAGAGACAAGTAGGAACCGGTAAGGAATCCTTTGTTCTATATGGAATCTCAAACCAATAGATGCTGCTGTGGAGACCCTCTGCATATAACCTGCTTTAACCTTGCCGTTTAATGCTGGGAGAGCTGTGTTCCTTGCTAGGGGAGCTATACAGTCTGATTTGGGTTGTATTTTTGTGATGGTGAATTAGCTCAATGATTGTTTATCCTTGAAACTCTCAGAGAGCATTATAATAACCTCAGCGTCAATATGAAAAGAAGGGTGACCAGTACTTGCTCACAGAACGCTCTAAAGGTATCTGGAATTCATCACTTGTCTTCCTGTTGTTTATTGATTTGCTCGAGTGGGCGCCCAGTAACATCTCCATTCATCCCTGTCAGCGTACTAAGTGCGGCCCAATGGCATTCCTCTCCCTGGAGCATGAAGAGCCTCAAACTGTGCATTTAGGCTGGAAATGAGGTCTATTATTGTTACTGTTTTTGGCATATCGAATATGATATGGGTAGCTTGGCTAGACTCTGCTGTAAGGAATTCATACTCTTTTTAAAAAACCAAGATAATTGACAAAAAATTTCAATTAGCCTACAACAAAGGTTTACAGTAATGGTTGACTATGCCAACAAGGCACCACATTAGTCTATAACCTCCATCCGAAAGTTGGAGAGGTAGTCCAGGGTTAAGGTGCTTCTTGTCTTGCATGCGGCCTACCCAGGTTTGATCTTCAAGACTACACACAATCCCTGAGCACCGCCAGGAGGCACCCGGAGCCCAGAGCTAGGAATACTCAGTTCTTGAGCACCACTGGGTATGGACTGACCTCCCCCACCACCCATCACCACACACTTTAGCAGCTATTTTTTCTTGTGAGATGAGGAACTTGTTATGATAATGTCTCTAGGCACCCTCCAAACATGCAGTATAGTTTTGTGACTTATAGACCATGCTACAAAGGAAGCATTTTGAGGTAGAATGGTAAAGAGAAAGGTAATGGTAACTAGGGCTTGTCACCTAAGCTTGGTGGTCAGGCAGAGCATGGCAGTAAGGCCTCACTTCTTAGAACCAATGCTCTCTTTGTTGGACGCGCAGAGGAATTTCCATAAGAAAGCACCCAAGGATGTGACTCTCATTGGGAAGAGGGTGGAGGGAACGTTTGGTCAGTGTATGAAGAAGATGAGTCAAAGCTCTGAGTTTGAAGAATAGAATGATTTGAAGTCTCAGGAGACAGGGAGTTGGAAACCATGAACATGGGGGAAATTGTGATAGTGTGTGGTTGTGGATTGGGATCAATAGGAGAGAGGGGCTTTGTGGAAACTACGAGTGAGAGAGAGGGAGGAGAGTAGAGGAGAGGGATAGAGACACAGACATGGAGAGTGAGTGTGAAATGACTCAATTTGTGTGAACGGAGAACAAATAAAAGCAGAAAAGCAGAGAAAAATACACGCAGTAGGAAACAAAGAATTCTCAATCTATTTTTAACTCATGGGGAAGTGTGTGTGGTGGTGGGGTGGTTTTCAGCAACCGGACTGGTTTACTCTGGCAAAAATTGGGCAGGTAGTGGGACTTTCATTCTAGTAGGTGTTGATGAATCAGTGTTGGAACTTCCTAGAAAACTTTATGAACCCATCTGGACTGACCACGTACTTCCATCTCTCATTGTGGATTCTGATGGAGTGATTTGCGTATAGACCGGGTGTAGCCACCTCTAGAACTACTGAGCGCTTTCTATCTCTATATCTATATATCTAGAATATCTACATGTAATCTGGGCCTTACTTTGAGTGTCGAATGATTAAGTTTGAGGTTTATCAAGGCTTATTAACTTTAAAGAAAGCACTGAGGTTTGTTATAGGAAGCGAACCTTGTACATAATGGGGAGCTGTTACTCTCTCATATATGAATCTTTGTATTGATGTCCTACCCATGGGATAGAATTTGAAAAAAAAGTGGATGTGAAGTAGGAGAAAGCAAGTACTGGGTAGAACCCATAATGACAGTCGAATCCCCTCAATGCAAGCTGTCTCACACTTGGTCTGTGTGGTCAACAGAGGTCAGGGCTTTCTGTCACAGATGCACACATCCATAGCAGGCCAAAGAGCCAGAGAAGCTGGAGCAGGACGAGGGGGAAAGGAGCAGGGGTGGTCTCCATGTTCTGTTATCATACAGCTAAGCCATCTGATTGTAATGGTGTGAGGGCTAGTCGGAGACTTCCTTTCGCCCCTCTAGAACTGGAAGGGAATTAGGGATATGTGATCCGCCTCATTTGGTGGATGTTCAGAGCTGCTGAACTATATCTCTGACAGGCTCATGGGGTTGAGGAGTGCCTAGGAGTGTGCTTCTGAGGTAAGTGGGTAGAACCTCAGCTGTTGTTCTGCTATGCCTGCTGGTGCCCGAGTCTTCTGTGAAGCAGTGAGAGAGTGAGGGCCTCACAAAGGCCACAGAGAATGGTGCAGAGGTTAAGCCTGGAGTTGTGTGCTAAGTGAAGGCCAGTAGCGGGAAGTGAGGGCTGTTAACATGGGGGCGCCACCTCAGCCTCCTTTTGACAAGCGTGTCGAGGAGATCCAACACAGGGCAATTACACTTCCACACTGTGTATTCCAGCTAAGAAAATCAGGATTGAGTGTCTCCTATTATACAGCACAGTCCAACTCATGGAACATCGCCCAGTCCTGAAATTGTGTGATATCGATTACACTTACTTTTGTTGTGATTCTTCATCCTCCCTTTTTGGGTCACACCCTATCGGTAGTAAGGAATTACTCCTGGTGGGCTTTGGAAACCATATGTGGTACCAACCTGGGTTGGTGACCAGCAAATGTACTGCCCGACCGACTTTTTTTTTTTTAATCTCCCCAGCTCTCTTAGCAAGACGTTTTGTTACCTCGTGTTCTCTCTATCTTAAATTCATTACACATGGAGTATTGTGTCCGAAAGAATTTCCTTTAGATTTCCACATCTGGCTTGGGAAATAAAGTCTGTCAGAAAAGCTTCCTAAAAACCCACCAGAGTGAGATGTGGAATAAAAACTCCGTGTTGTGGAGCTCGTGAGCTGGAACAAAGACTCCAGACTGCAGTCAAAAATGGAAAGGGTCAACCAGCTGCATAATGCTAAATGTCAAAACAGAATTGGAGATTCTTGTGACCCCTTAGTTTCTATCCATTGTCACTGTTGTTTGTAAACGTGGGTATTAGTATAAGCTCTTAGGTCATTTGGGAACAAAGAGACTTACAGGTAAATTTTAGCAAGTGGTAAATAATGCATCCCAGGATGTCATCTGCGATAATACGATCAGGAACTCAGAGAAACACCCATGGAAGATTCTACGCCACTTCTGCCAAAAGTACAAGCGCTCTTCGTTGTAAACACTTAGTTTACTCTAGGGCCAGAGAGCTAGGTGACGTTAAGCCAAGCCTGTGCATGTGCAGATCTGTGACTGTGAATTTAGGCGAGTAGCATTATTAATACCGAGCTCCCTAAGTGTGTCACTAACTCAAACCTATTACACTCAACACGCAAGCTCAAAATTCTTGTGAGAAGCCAGAGGAGCACTTGCAAGATCCCAGATGCTATTGGCACAGGCATCAGAACTAGCTGAATCGCCTCGTAGATGTAGCGGAAGACTGACAATCCTCAATCTCAAAATCATTACAACCCTGCCCAAAGCTTCAGCTAGAGTTATCCTGAGTACATTCCAGGTGTGCCCCACCTAAGAGGAACTGAGTTCTGAGGAACTGGGTCATCCAGTATGAGTTTGGGTGAGACCCCCAGACAGATAGTGTTCCCAAGAGCCCTGCTGACTTGGAGCGACTTGAAGACCCGCTGCCGCTGGGCTGGCGGGCTCTTAACATGCACATTGACTGGAAGAGCTATTCCCCCAAACCCGGGACGCAGCTTGACAGATAGACCAGTGGGCTTTTTAGTTAAGCTGAGCTGTGCATGACAGAGAACTGGAGCTACTGAAGGCTTTTGTGCTGGACTCGAGTTTAAAACAGAGAAACTGGAGACTCGAGAGGGAAGTATAGTGGCCAGCGATGCATAAAGAAGCAGCCAGGTCGGCGCTCCGCTTGTTGAGGGCTCTGAGGGAGGTTCTGCCTCACCCTCTTCCCACCGCTGCGGGAGGCGGATTCCTTGCACCCAGAAGGTGTCTGTCTGTCCCCAAGAGCCGCTCGGCCTGTGGCTCGCAGCTACCTCCACTATTGAAGGTGAATGAATGGCGCCAGAGGCCTTTCATAGTGTCTGAGCCTCTGAGAGCTGAGCCCTATGGATGCTCAAGTCTCATTTGGGAAGTGTCTCAATTAACTGAAAATTCAGTGACAAAATTGATAATAGCATCCAAATGAATAGTTTGTTACTAAAAAAATCTTTTAAAAGTTATTATTTGAGTTGTGAATGGTCCAATTCATTCCATGCCTGGTATTCCTAGGGGCTTAGTTCAACAGAATTCTCTGTATCTGCCTAGCCTACCTAGGCGAGATAGCATCTCGCAACCTAGCGTCGCTGGGCCCAACTTCAGTTCCATTTGCCTAAGTTGCTGGCAACCCCAAACTGGACTCTGTATTACTAAGTTTGATTAAAACTGAAAAAAACAAGCTGGATGTGATCATGATCTGGAAATCTAGGTCAAAAGTATAATGGGGCCAGGAAATTAGTACTTAGGCTGTGCCTGGTACAAGACTACTTGGGTTGATCCTGAGATCCCATATGGTGCCCCGGGCATACCAGAGTAAATCTCAGTTAGTCCAGGAGTAACCCCTGAGCATTACAGGTACGTCCCAAAAACTAAAAAAATCAAATGATAAGTCATCTGAATGACTTGAAGCTGTAAATAGCCCATTAGTTGATTGTTTTCAAGATCAGTTCTACGGTATTTTTCAAAGGTTTGGTGATTCAGCTGGCGCAATGCTGCCTTAGTGTCAACTTTGGGTGAAAGAAAATAAGCTTACTCAATTCTAGGCACATGAGGCTAAGCTTTTGCCTGGTCTCAGAAATATAGGAGGAACATTACTTTCAGGAAGGAAAAAAAACCCTCGTTCAATTAAATGTATCAAACACATTTTGGGAATGTTAAACTAAGCTTTTTTATTTAAAGATTATTTTTTACCTACCTGCACCACCTCAGAGAAAAGTTCAGACAAAAATGTCCAACCTAATCTTTGAGGCAAAATGATTTGAGGGCTGGCGAGAGAGCTACAGGTGGGCTGAGCATAGCTGCCTTCCTGACACCAGAGTCCAGTCCACATTTCACATGTTCCTCGAAAGCACCCACAGGGAGAACCCGTAACTCCTGGTGTGGATCCTAAACCAAACTGAAAAAATATTAGAAAGTAAGTATAATGATAATTTGACCCTCTCCGATTTTCTGTGCTTTTAGAACAAACTGAGAAAACAGCCCAGTGTTCAATTCACAGTTAAGCTGTTTTCACGGCACGTTTCTATCTCAGGTATCATCAATGATAGCAGAGAAATGAGGAATATGGGAGTACGGAAGACAGGCCTTTAGAGGTTGTCTTTGAGGTCAGGTCCCGTGGCTCAAGGGATGCCAGTGTCTCTGCTTGGGGGTGAGGGGTGCTCTCAGCAATGCCCAGGGCCTCTGTGGTATTAGGGCTCAAGTCTGGACCTCCTATGTGAACAACATGTGTTTAGGCAATTGAGCACTCCAGCCCAGGAAGTCTTTTTTTGTACTTTTTGCGTAATAAGTTCTGATAGAACTTGTAGAGACTCATAGATATGGTGCAGAGCCTCTACTACCCTGCCTTACCTCGTTACTAAGGCGCCCAGGAGGGATCGCTTGGTTCTAGCCCTGGCCTGCAGAGCCTTGCACAGCCAGATGATCCCTACCCCATGAGAGCCGCCATTTCCACACCGGACTTCTCTCGCCTGAACTCCACCAGTAGACCAGCCTATCACCCGGCTCGTCAAGTTCCACCTGCTGCAGCTTTTTAAAATCCGGGCTTAGGTATGCCGGTCCAGAGACTCACAGACATGGGGCAGGCTGCTACTTGCCTCCTTGTGCCCAACCGCTCACGAGGCACCCAGGGAGGGATGGCAGGTTCTTGCCTGAGCCCGCCACCCCAGCAGAGCCTTGCAACAAGCTCGACGTACCCCACTCCATGAGGGCCACTTTTTCCACATCCGACATCACCTCTCGTCAGAACTCCACCCAGCAGACCAGCCTAAACAGTCCAGCTCACCGAGATCCAGCCTTCGCAGCAGTTGTTTACCAGTCTTGAGCTGCTGATCCAGAGACTCATAGACATGGGGCAGAGCTTTGCTCTCCTATGTGCCTAGTTGCTCACCAGGCTACCCAGGAGGGATGCGTTCAGCCCTGGCCTGCTACCCTGCAGAGCCCTGCAACAAACCAGATGACCCACTCCTTGAGGGCCTCCATTTCCACATCAGAACTCTCATTCAGAACTCCACCCAGTAGATCTAGCCTTCTCACATGGCTGCACCGCTTGCAGCGTTGTTTATCAATAAATATGGACTTAGAGATGACTACAAGAGTATACTACCTGCACGGCAGAGCCTGGCAAGCTACCCATGTTGTATTTGATATGCCAAATACCAGTAATATTTGGAATGGATTGAGGCTCTTTATGTTCCTGAAGCAAGCAGATGCCCTTGGGCTCTACTATATGAGATAGACATAAGGAGATGTTACTGGGGCCCACTTCGAGCAAATCGATGATGAACGGGAAGACAGTGACACAGTGACAGTGATACTTTTTTTGTATTTTTGCTTTGGCTTTTGAACCGCACTCAGCAGTGCTCAGGGTTTACTCTTGGCCCTACACTCAGATTGCTCTTCCGCTCAGAGATGATCCATACTTGCTCTGCTGTACTATGGCTCTGCCCCCCCTTTTCTAGGGCAGGGTTGGGGTTGAACCCAGGACCCCACCAACTTACATCCCTAGCCCAGGCTCTCATCTAATTCATTTTTGGCTGTTCGAACTGTGAGGACAGTGCATGCACAATTCTATTTGCTGATTTTGGGCAGCACCCACTGGAGCTCAGGGCTCTGACTTTGTGCTCAGGGATCGTTCCTGGCAGATCAAACTCACCTTATTTCTAAGGTAAGGCTACATGCAAGGCAGGGCCCTCCCTGCTGTACTGTTTCCAGCCTCTTGTGCATGGAGCTTGTAATTCCTAAAGTCTGAGTGTTCGTCTGAAGATCTTAAGTTTTCAACCTGACTAGGTTCACTGAGTCACCAATGGCTGAAAAATCTGCTGTTGACAGAGTTTGGTACCTGAATTTGTTGTCATATTAAACTCTGTCTTGTTAATGATGTATCTAGTATAATACAGGTGACTCAGAATGGCAATTTAATGCACAAATGATTAGTAGATATTTAAGGTGCTCAAAATGGATTCATTTTCTCCCAGCATGTATTTAAGAGCCAGGAGGAAGCACCACTGGGTGTCCCCCAAAAAAAACCCCAAAAAAGCTAAACAAAAGCAAGAACATGCGCAGGCGCTCTCCCATGGCGCTTCCCAGGCAGGCCCGAGGAATTGATCAGCTGCCCCGTTTCATCCTCCCACCTTCCTTTGTTGCTGCTGTCCTGCCACTCCTGCTGGTGGCAGTGCCCAGTTTTACATTCCATGAGCAGTCGTCTCACCCACCCCCTGAAGGAGATTAGAGGAGGCCGAGGCTGGGGTGGAGGCGCCCAGGCAGAGGACGGGCCTCTTGTATGGCACTCTCAGTTAAAGCTCTCACCAAAAACACTCTCAAGTGGAAAATCAATCACCAAATCCATGTAGTTTGCCTGGCTTAACCGTTCTCTGATCAGGGTGGTTTGCAGCAGTAATTCATCAATCTTACACTGGGGTCATGGTTGATTTCCCAAGGGACCACAGATGAAATAGTTTAATTGGGGCTACAGCACAAGACTAGGGGTTAGTCAGGGCCTTCGGGAGAAAATGAGACCAGAAGTGGCCACAGAGAGGATCAAAAAAACCGAGACACACTGATTGAGTTAGCACAAGAAGGCGAGGAATTTGGGCATGTCCAGAGCAGTGCAATGACCAGATGTTGCTGGCTGCTGACGGACGGTGGGAAAATACTGATGTGAAGTGGTGGTTCCTCAGCCTATTTCTAGAGGCACAGTCCTGGCTCGGATGGTGGAGCCAGTTTTAATCAAAGCATCTTTATGCCATGTGTAGATACAGGACAGTCTCCGAGCCACAATGAAGTTCTCTTTCATTAGGTACATCCACATGCCAAACACGTGTCTCTTGGTGAAACAAAAGAACAGGGGGTGGAGAGATAGCGCAATGGGTAGGCTTTTGTCTTGATAGGGCTGACCCTAGTTCAATCCCCAGCAATGTTATTTTATGGTCCCCCAGTCCCTGCCAGGAGTGATCCCTGAGCATAGAGGAGTAAGTCCTTAGTACTGTTGTGTGGTGCCAGAGAAGAAAGAAGGAAGAAAGCAGCAGAACAGATGCTTTCTGTTCTAAAAAAGTCCATAAAGCACCAGAAGTTATAAGGAAATCTCTAAAGGTGTTTATCTGCACGCTGTTCCCAGCCACGTAATGATTGAGGCTAAAGAGCATCGCAAAGCAAGACACTGGCATAGTTGCCGATAAAAGGAAGCAATTATCCTCCAGCAGTGTTATTGTGGGAACCTGGAGTTCCCAACGATGTAGGGATGCTTCTGGATTCTGTTGTAGCCCCCTGAGGTGCTGAACCAAATTTCACTTGCAGTCTTTGGCACCTAAGAACATTCTGGTCATATGTCTTACTAAATGGTGAACTGAAAGTTAGAGGAAGTAAAGCATCATCACTATATTTCATGAGTTTATTTAGAAACCGGAAGAGTTCACCGTAGGTTAGACAAGTCCTGCTGATTTGTTATAGACTCAGTGTAAAGCATGGCCCTCACACACTGACATCTGAACATTGTATTTGTAATGCTTTTGAATGAATTCTGTAAACATTATGCATAGCTTGAGTAGCATAGAGGTAAAGTACTTGCCTTCCATGCTGCCAACCTGGCACCAATATTAGTGCCTTCCTGGTGGCTCCCAGTCCCGCTAGGATGATCTACCCAGAGAGATAGGTGTAAGCCCTGAGTACTGCTGGGTGTGGCCCCAAACAAATTTCAACATAAATCATAGGTTCTTGAAAAATAAAACAAATGTACTTAAAATGAATGTCATTGAGGAACTCTCAAGTGGCTGACTCCAGAATGTTTTCAGTATTTCCTAGGAATCTAGTCCAGAGTTGAAAACAGCAAAGCTTCTAAGATAAACTGATGTCCTCTTTACTAGTTAGGTCACCAGCCCATTCTCCTATGCAGCAAAGAAGATTTATCTATTTTTAGATCGTCTAAATATATGTTTAGAACTAGTTCAACATGGTTAATCGTATGGCCTGGAATCTCATACTAAGTCTGTCAATGCTAGGATTATGACGTAGTCCACACATCTCACGGAACCTCAATTTAATCATCTGTGAAAGAACAATGAAATTTTGCATAATGATGACAGAGATGCAGAATATGCAGTTAAGTGTGATAAGCAGAAGAAAGAAGAAAGAAAGAGAAAGAGTAGAAGAGAGATTAGAGATGTGGAAATACAGCGGTTAAGGTATGCCTTGCATGTGGCTGACTCAGTTGCATCCTTGATACTACAAGGTCCCCAAGCATCACTGCATCCTTGGACTCTTGTATTGGATCACTGTACCTGATTAGCTGAGGATCACAAGATTACTTGGAGGCTCCCAGGGCCTCCTATGGAGACTTCCTAGATAACTCCAAACCATCCCCTCTTTACAAAGTCTTACTTATCTTGTCAAGCAGAGGAGAGAGGAACATACTCAGAATGATCTCTCCCATGTGCGGGATGTGAAGAAACCTCAAAAGAAAGGAAGAGCAGAAGATTCTTCAGTGCAAAGCTTGGCTCCGGGCAGGGGTCTGAGAGATAAGTTCGGGAAAGGAACACTAGGACAGTGGGGAGCAAAGTGCTACCACAGAGGCAGGCTGGGGGTAGGGAAGGAACTGGGGACAGTGGTGGTGGGTAGTGGACTCTGTGAAGGGGTTGGAGTTGGAACAATATATGTCCAAACTCAATCATGAATGTGTTTGTTATTTTGTAATTCACAGTGAGTCAAACTAATTAAAAAAAAAAGTTTAGCTTCTGTAACATTGAACCTTTGGAGCGGATTATTGACTGTATTGTGCTTTACTTTTCATGACTCTTTGATGTCAACTTTTAAAGTTGCCTTGCATTTTTAGCTGACTTATTTGATGGTTTCCTTGTTTCGAATTCAACCACATGGGCAAACGTCCTTTCCTTCACACTAGCGCCTGTCATTCTGTCTTCCAGAATCCCAAATTTGAAACGAGTGCTGCTAGTGGGACAAACATAAGCAAGCTCATTGAGACGCCCTGATTTGATCATGACGAATGGAGTGGGGTCAGTCATGGATTCCCGAAGGAGTGGTGCAATCCATGGCCACATGTCCACTGACCAGTTAAGTGAAGAAAAGGCAAAAGGGTCCTGTGGTTTGTTGAAAGCAGCAGTAAATCGGATGCCCTGCTGAGAGCTTCCTCCCCGGGGGCCAAAGTACAGCAGAGAGGCTACAGACCTTGTGCTCAAACTGTTTCTCACCTTCCAGTTCTCTTACCACAGGCAGCTTTGCTATTTCCCGCAGCTTTATGACTTTCCCAGAGATGGCTAAGGGATCGCAGTAGCCAAAAGTGCCACCTGTGCATTAAGGAGGGTTGCACATAATCAAAAGTGCCTTATACAGCTTGAGCCCATAGTATACATAGATAGTCAAGAATTTGGGATTTCACAGCCACTGAAGAGTACCTGGATCATGTATAAAATCGGAGACTATGGTTACCTGACTCAATATAAGTATCAGCCTCTGGGGTTGGAGGATCTTTCGTGGGGAGGGCATTTGCTCTTGAATAGCTGACCTGGTTTGATCCCAGCATCACATATGGTCCCCGCACCACCAGGAGCAATTCCTGAGTGCAGTCAGGAGTAACCTCTGAGCATTGCTGACTGTGATTTAGAAAAAAGGAAAAAAAATCCCAGAATCACACGTTCAGATCTTAGGCAAGGTGATGAAACGTCTCTCTTGAATCCAGGTTCTCTTTACTGAGCCACAGACGTACTCGCCACAGGCCGCGCCTGGCTCAGGCCCTGGATGTCACTCATGCTGTGTGCTGGAACCGCACCAGTGCTGGGCTAGAGCTGTAGGCGCGAAGAGGTGCTCGGCACTGGCTGCCATCTCCCTGCTCCGTTGAAATCAAATTTAAAGATTCTTACTGATATTATAGTTGGATGTCTTCAAATATCACTTATTTGAAACCAGTTGTACGTCTAGCAAGAATATATATGCACATGCCGTGTTGATTTATGTAAAGATTCTTTTAAAAACGAGTAGATGACAGCTTGGTGATGGGGGCCAGGCTTGTTCAACACAGTATGAGGAGCCAAAGGGGACTTCTGCGCACTGCCAAGTTCTGAGGGGGGTTGAGGCTCGAGATCTAGCTTTGCAGGTGCCAATTCACTTTGCTCCGTGCTTCATACTCGCTGTCCCTTCTGGCAGAGCTGTACTTTTACTAAGCTATTTTGTGTTAAGTAAATGTTTGCTTTTTTCCACATCTATGATGTTGACTGGCATCTTCTCACTGTAACTTCACTTAATTAGTGAGCTAAGCCTGTTTTCTTCACCATCAGCTCCATTCGTGACAAATTGGAATCTAATTTTAAGGAATCAGTCATAAAATGCCATTTTGCTACTTGGTGGATGCTAACTGCTCATATTTAAGCAATTTGCATGTATACTGTGGCTCAGAATCAGAAAATGCAATCTATAGCTTCTTTTCATTGCCCAGGTTCTCTATTCTAATATATTGTCAAAGAGTGTACTAAATTAAGGTAGGTTTATGATCATCATATGCTTTATGATCTGGTCATTTACAAAAAGTAAAGGGGGATATTTCTATTTATTAAAAGTGTTGTAAACTAGATTAAAATGTCCTGAGAACTTAGTTGCTCTTCAGGAAGATGCCATTCAATATATTTAACTAAAAATTAAGTGGGTTCTTTTTGGTGTCAGTGGAAAAATCACTACTTAAACATATAATTTCAGATGGCCTTTAAATGGAAAGTTACTGGTTTTGCCTCAGATCTTTTACCATTGCTTTAAAATTATACCAGTGGCTTCTAAGATCTTCTGTCTTTCTTTTTTTGAAATGAATTATCTGAAATACTGGTGTATCATCCACCTTTGAATTCAGAATTCCATTGGAAAAGATTCGGGATAGGGCTATAGACACAAGTAGTGCCTTCTAATGCCGCCCTCAGAGTTTGGTGCAGCAAATCATCATTTTCTAACTATATACCAGGAACAGTTTCTACTTTTCTGTCTATTTGTTTTCTTAAAAAGAAGTCACTAGTTCTTTCTCAATTTTTTTTAGGAACCATGTGCAATGTAAATGTACACATTCTGTAACCCTTAAACATATGATTAAACATGTACATGATATACTAGCACTCACAAGAACTGTCTTTTAATTATTGACACAAATAACCAGATTCTCTTTGGAAGGAATTCGTTTAAATTGGGTATCTAAGTGCCATATTTTTATCTCAGTGATTATTTCTGTTTACATACCTATAAAAAAGTAGTGCCTTTAGCAAAATTGTCCCAAAGCTACACTCAAAAGAATGGTGTTCTAACCTCAAGTTTGTGTATGAATGTCTCACTTCCTAGCACAGTAGTTTCAGACCAGAGGTCCTAATGCCAAAGGAAACCAAATTCAGGAACACAGTTTCCATGAGGTGTTTCATGAAAGGCCACCAGGACAGCTCATGAGATTATTACTAAACATTTGTGGAATCCCTACAGCGCAGGAAGCTTTGTCCTAGTTGGTCTCCAGTGAACAGAACAAAGACTGATGATGACTGAACTAAAATGGACTGAGCAGACTCAACAGAACTGAAAACACGAGATCTGAGCGGCAACCACTGAACTTGTAACGTGCCTGTCATGTGACAGGGGGGGGGGGAGGGAATCGGGGAACACTGGTGGTGGGACTGGTGTTGAAATATTGTATACCTAAACTCTACTACAATAATCAAGTAAATCACAGTGCTTTAATAAAATTTTTAATTAAAAAATTAAAGACCTCAAAATTTAAGTGGGACTAAATAAAATGTGAACTGAGAATGAATGCAAGAGAAATTGCAACAGAATTATGAGAAACAACAAATGAAAATAACAAGGAAAGAAGTTGGTCTTGGAAAGCTGAAATCAATCTATCTCTGTCTCTATCTATCTCGTCATCTATCAATCTCTACCTACTATCCATCGAGACTTCCTCCATCTATACCATCCATCTATCTATCTATCTATCTATCTATCTATCTATCATCTATCTATCTATCTATCTATTTTGCTTTTTTTGTCACCCTGGAGATGCTCAGGGGTTTCTCCTGGCTCTGTACTCAGAAATTACTCCTGGCGGTGCTCAGGGACCATATGAAACCCAGATATTTAAAACTTTACAAAAATGGGCTGATAGTACGGTGAGTAGGGTGTTTGCCTAGCATGTGGCCAACTGGGTTCAGTCTCCAGCATTCCATGCTTTCTCTGACAGGAGTGAATCCTGAGTGTAGAGCCAGGAGTAAGTATTGCTAGCCATGGTCTGAACTCTCCCACCCCAGACCCCCTTAAAAAAAGAAAATAGCTCCGACAACCCAAACATTTTGGAACTGGCGAATGGAATACAATGGAGGGGGATAGAGGTAGCCCACCCCGGAAGTGAAGTTGGCGGGTCACAGCAATGTTGGTCTAAATGTGATTGTATTTGGGGCTACTCCAGCTCTGCCTGAGTCTTGATCCTGGCTCTGTGCTCAGGGTCACTCCTGTAGGTGCTCAAGGGACCATATAGGGTGCCAAAATAAAGTGCCAGGATCAAACTTGGTCAGCCATGTGTGATGCATGAGTCTTCCTCTGTACCGTCTCTCAGTCCCGAGTGTATGCGCTTTATCCACCACCACCAGTACCCAGGACCTCCTCCCTTGTGTGCTCCTGGGCTCACCCCAGTGGTAACCTGACTTAGACGTCATCAACCAGGGGCTTGTTCTGGTCTGGGTCCATCTGTTCCTGTTTACTCACATCTGGAATATGAGTCTCTGCTATTTGTCTTTTTCCCTACTGCTGTCTTTTCTTTAGCTTAAACTGTGGTTCCACTCACATTGTCCCTAAATGGGGACAATTTCATCTATTAACAGTTGTGTAGCATTTGGCTGTGATCTTTTGATGCACCCTCAGCTGAAAGAATTCCCTTTTCTCTCCTCTGATATCTGTGATGATTGCTTTGGTCACGTGGGTGGCACACCCTGACTGCTCAGCAGGACTGTGCTTTAGCTGTGTGCTGGCACACCTGTGTGACAGAGACCACATATTCTGCTGGAGTGTCGGGGACCCTGAGGGTACAGGGGCCTGGACTAGACTTGGTACGAAGGATAAATTTGAGGCCCCAGGCTTGCAGACAGGTGCTTTGCCACAGTGCTATTCCTGGACCCTGAGCAGTGAGATTTGAATTAGTCAGGAAGTTGATTTCTTTCAGCGCCTGGTATTGGAAAAAGAAATCAGAATATGATATTATCATTAAGTTAAAAATCCAGATTAATTAAACATTTATAAGTGAAAATGATATTATCAAACAATGGAGAATGGAAAAGACAAATTTTTAAAGCGGGAAATGCAGTTTGAAGAAAAAAACTAAATCCCAAATCAAAAAATATTGAATGACTCTGGGAGAGATCACTAGATCACTAGACATCCCGTTGTTCATCTATTTCTCGAGCTGGCACCAATAGCATTCCATTTGACCCTATCATGGCCAGTGTAGCCCAATGGTATCTGATTGCTTCAAGAATACCAAGAGCCTCAAACTGTTAATTCAGGGTCTTGACGAAGAAGTCTGATCATCTTGTAGGTGAGTGGCCATGTGATCTTTTGACATCCAGTGGGATCCAGTCTGTCAACGGCTCTAGTCCACTGGTCAGCCCCAAATCGCATTACATGTCCAGCCCATCTGATTTTGAGGCCTTGGCAAACGAGACAGCGTCAGACTCGAACAATTGGAGGTCTGAAATCTGGATTCCTTCCTCACTTGAGTGAGGGGATATTCAAAGCAACCTCTTTTCAATTCTTCTTTAGAAACCTGAACAGCGCTTTCACCCTGCCCGAGGGCCCAGGTCTCTGAGGATATGTTAATGCAGTGAGTATGGTGGAGTTGTAGGGTGAACCCTGGGAGAGAAACAAAGTAAAATACTGCTACATGGAACCATCATCTGTTTAAAATATCAACAAACTGAAAAAGATTTCTTACCATCAGCAAAGGCTTACCTTAATAGACAAAACACAGTTAAAATCAACAGCAACAGAAAACTGAAAGAACAAATTCAAAAGAAGCTTATTTTGAGGGAACTTCTTTGAAGGGTGGAGAAAACTCACATACAAGACATCGAGACACCCCCACACCAGCTGAGGCTTACACAACTGAGCTATTCGCCTGTGCCTGCGGAGCTACACTCTCTAGATGTTGTGCACATATTGGCGTGTAGCTTCAGTATCTTGTGAGTTCCTCAAAAAGTGCTTTGGTCTGGGCTCACTGCCTAGCTAGGGTTCTGCTCACCTCATTTTGTGGGTAGAGGCAAATTGTGCTCAGGGCTTACTCCTGGCCTGAGCTCAGGATCCCTCAAAGCTGAGCTGGGGACACTATGGGATGCTGGGCTCAGGCTCAGGTCAGCTACTGTGTTAGCGCTTTTCCTATTCGCTGTGCTATTTTTGCTGTCCCACTCTCTAGCTGTGCTCCTGAGATCACTGTTATCATTTTTCAGTTCCTTGTACGCTCCTGGCTGGATGATTGGGTACAGATGGCAGTGGGGAGCGCAGGGTTCAAACAACAACGACGATCTGTCATGAAGTGTAGAGTGGTGCTTAGAGCCGGAACCTGAGGCTGTCTTGAGGCAGCACGCTGAATGCTAAACTGAGGCATTTCTTGGCCCCTTGAAAGATTCATGTGCGTATGGATAGGGGTGGGGGCATCCCACTATGCTCAGGGCTTACTGGTGCTCACAGGACCCACTCGTGGGCTGGGGATATGGATGCTGGTGATGGGATGCACGTAGGCTGCCTGCAGGGCAATGCCTACCAACCCTCCCTTAATCTATTCATAAATTCAAGACAAGGAAGACACAAGTAGCAGTTTGATGGTTAGCCCTAATTTGCACTCGAAACCTGGGTTTGTTCTGAGGCTCCGGTCTCCCCCAAGGTAGATGTCCCCAAGTAAGGAGCATGAGGAGCTGTTGAGCACCGCTAAGGCACCCCACATCAGAAAAAGATGATGAATCAAATAACCGCCCAAATTTTACTGATTGAAAAGTTGTTCTCTGAGGATGACGTGAACATATTCATCAGCAACATCTGATTGGTTGTTGAATGCTAACGGAGAAACTTTTGGGGAAAGCATTTAGAATTATCAAATTTTAAAAACTAAATATCCCTAATCTCTATCACTATCACCAGCTTCCGTTCATCACCGATCAATCAATCGGCTCCAGTAACATCTCCATATGTCCTGTCTCATGCTAGTAGAGCCCAAGGGCATCTGCTTGCTCTAGGAACATAAAGAGCCTCAAACCATTATGTTACGTCAATTCCAAGACCCAATATAGTATTACTGGTACTTGGCACACATACGACCACGGGTAGCTTAGGTTATTCCATATATATTACATGTATATTTAGACCTTTTCATATATATTTCATATATAAACATATATATGAAAACCAAAAAAAATCAGTAGGAAAAAGGCAAGAAGCAGAATTACATAGTAAAAATCAGAGTTTGTTTGGTCCAGATGGAACTTGAAACATGCAAGTAGAGTATTTGAGTGATTGTTCAAGCAGTCTTCCACATCAGTGGATTCAGGCTAACAAACTGGGTATCTTTAATGGAAGGGATGTTACTACAGTAATAATACATTTACTAATTTATCACTAAAACAATGTTTTTACCGTAAGAATGCACTTTCTATTTTACACTTATTATTTTTCACCTTAATGAATCTTCAAACTGCTATCCATTCTCCTAAGGCTACCATTTTCTGACTTTGTTAGTGATAATTAACTCTTTTCCCATCTGTGCCCCCATAGACTTTATTTTCTGATTTTCTTCTGTATCTGTTTCCTTACTATAAGAGTAATATACAAGGGGAGAGATAATGCCTTAAGCACTATTAGACAAAACTCAAGAAATGCCATTAATTATTTTGAGTATAGAACGTCTAATAAACTAAATAAAAGTCATGCTGCATATGAAGAAATCAAAGAAAGCTTTTACCTTTTAGAAGAAACCCACTGAAACATAGCTATAAAGCTCCCATAGTTAAGGTAAAAAGAATCAAAAAATATATCTTAAACACTAGTCAAAAGAAAGCTAGAGCGGGAAAAAGGGTACTAGATAATATTGAATCTTAGCTTCCATCGTTAAACCTCTGAGTAAAGAGCGTTATCAGTATAGCTAATATATGTTGGGGAGAAGAATGTTCATCAAAAGGTCAACAATCCAAAACTGTCAAAAAGAATGCTAAGCATGCATTGAGGAATCTAATTACTACATTAATAAACTACTTACGAATGTACTATGCACACGTACTGAGCATTTCTGTGTATGGAACTGTCCCAGGTATGCGGTCTACTGGGCAAGCAGAAGTTCAGATGCTCATGGAACTCGCATTCCAGTGCGGGGGACAGCAACAAAGGCTGAGAAAAAGGATATCGGGCAGTTGCCAGACACAAGCACTGCAGGATCGTCTACCCAGAGAGCGCGTGGGGGTGTGGCAGGACATGGGGGAGGCGAAACCTTAGCTCTCAGAGAATCTTTATTTTCTAAACCACCAGCGCATATGAATGACCGGGAGACGGGAGGAGGGAAGAGGAGAAGCAGGGCAGGCCGGCACCTTTACTGGGGACACCAGCAGCGACTTTCTCTGCGGCAGGCGCGTGGGACAGGCGACACAGCGGCGGAATGCAGGCAGGAGCCCAGTGTCCTGGACCCGCCACAGTGCTTACCGTGCAGGGCGGCGGACGACGGAGGACGGCGGGCGCGGGAGGACGGCGGGGCCGGCGGGAGGACGGCGGGAATGCCGGCAGGAGCCCAGTGTCCTGGATCTGCGCCGTGCCCACCGTGCAGGACGGCGGAGGACTGGCGGGAGGCCGGCGGGAGGACAAGGGGAGGACTGCGAGACCCGGAGGACTGGACGTCTGGCAGGAGCTCCAGTGTCGCTGACCCGGCGCCAGGTACCACAGTTAGGACGGCGCGAGGACGGCGCGGATGGCGGGAGGCCGGCGGAGGAATGGAGGAAATGGAGCGACGAATGCAGGAAGGTAGCCGTGGCCTGTTCGGCCACCCATTCCAGGGCGGCGGACGCGAGGACGGCGGAGCAGGCGGGCGAGGCGCCCCCTGCTTCTGCGCCAAGCCTCGGCTTCTTTACGCGCTTTGCCGTCTCCCGGCTCTTCCCCAGGGGGCGGGCTGAGCAGGAGACAAGGACGTGTTCCGGGTCGAGATGCGTCATTTCCGGCGGCGGCGTGACGCCGTCCGCTCTGGTCGGCGTCGGGCTGGGGACGCGCCACGCGGGAGCGACATGAGGATCGAGAAGTGTTACTCTGTTTCGGGCCCCCATCTACCCGGGCCACGGCATGATGTTCGTCCGCAACGCTGGGTGTGCGGGTAGCTCTGGGTCTGCGGGGTCGGGGGCGGCGCGGGCCGGGCCTCGCCTTACGTCACTCCGCCCTAGTCTGCGGGTCGCTGGTCGCGGAGACGGCTTGGTGCTGTCGGTGCCTGTGACTATGGGTGGGTGGAGGTTTTGGGCGCGGGCTGCGGAGAGCAGGCGAGGGTCGTCCGTGGACGGGTTGTAGCTGGTCAGGGGCCTGCGTCCGCCGTGCAGCTGTGCCGCTGCGTGGCCCACGCGCTGCGTCCCCGAAACGGCGCCGTGGTGGCTGCCGAGCCTGCAAGGTCTAGGCCGACCTCCCGGCCCTGTCGAGGCACCGCAGGCCAGGCGAGTGCTAGTGGAAGGCAGCTGCACCGGAGCGATAGTACAGCAGGAGGCATTTGTCTTACCAGCAGCTGGCCTGGGTTTGATCCGGCATCCCAGGTGGTCCCCAGCACCTCCAGGAGCAATTCTTGGGCGCAAAGCCAGTAACCTGAGCAACCAAAGACAAAAGTATAGTAATAATCACGATCTCGATCACGATCTTCCCGCTGATCATCTATTTCCTAGAGCGGAGCCAGGGGCATCGGCTTGCTGCAGGAACATAAAGAGCTCAAACCATTATATTAGGTCATGGGAATGACCTAATATAATTGTTACTGAATTTGGCATATCATATATAACACGTGAAGCTTGCCAGGCTTGTCGAGCAGGAGGCAAAAATATAGTAATAATAATTATCATAATAAAAGCTTCATTAAAGCTGCTGGAGATAATAGGTGAATGTTGGTTTGTGCGTTGAGTCCGAGGAGGCTTCTGGGGACTAGATGAGGAGAAGTGAGCCTGTGAGCATCGCCCTGTGCATAACAGTCTGCTGCTGACTCCCGGAGGCTCACTACTTCCTGTGTTTCCGGCTACTGTATCCCTGATGACTGTAGGAACTGCTTTGTTTATGCCTTCGTCTGATCTCCCTCACTTATGCTTGTGCAGTGAAACTTTCTCAGACTACTGGCCTACTGGTGGGGGGGTCCCATTGTCATGGGACACACAACTTCAGACATAGTCCACTCCTCGCCAGTCCCTTGGGCATCTGCTTTGCTGACTGGTGTTATTTTTGAAGACTAAGTGGGCTTCTGTTTCAGACCGCTCATTAGCTAAAAAGGAGAATTTGTCTAATAGACTTTTGTTTTAAAAAAGTAGTAGAGGCTGGAGCAATAGCATAGCAGGTAGCATGTTTGTTTGCAACGCCACCTGGGTTAGATCCCCGAGCATCCCGTAAAGTCTCCCTGAGCATTGCCAGGAGTAATTCCTGAGCAAGTGAGTAACCTGAGTGTAGCCGGCATGACCCAAAAACAGACAAACAAACAAGTAGAAAAGTACCAGAACTTTGGAATGAAGAACAAATAAAATAAGCTGGTAATTCTAGGAGACCCTAGTAGTTCTCACACTTTCTGTAGCTGCTTTGACATTAACTCGTAATATCTGTGAGCGTCTGGAGAGGGCTCTCTGAGGTGTGTATGGAACCAGGTCAGTGGCCATTTCTGAGAAAACCTTGCCTTTGTTGGGTGTGATTAGTGCCATCTGCTTAAAAGTTTCTCTTAAAACGTACATAAGTGAAAGCCATTTTGGCTGGAGGGTTTTAACCATTTGGGAATGAAATTTGGGCTTTCGTACAGTGTTGTTTAATAGTCAAAAAGTGTCCAGTTTCTCCTTGACCTAATGTGCTCCATGTCTTTGAGTCTAGTTACGAACATGCAGGAGTTGTGACCGAGACCCAGCAGTGGTTCTCAGATTTTATAGTACATTTTCTTCTGGCTGCATTATCACCTTTAGTAGAAACATTTTTAATATTGACTTCCATGTTTTTTTCCATTTTTGTGTTACACCTGGCGGTGTTTGGAGCGCCACTTCTAGCTCTGCCTCAACTATCACTCCTGGTGAGGCGCGGGCCGGTATGTGGTGCCGTGGATTCAGCCCGTGTCAGCCGCATGCAGTGCAAGTACTCTGCCCCGTGAAGGGGCCTTCGAGTGCTGCCTTGTAATGACCAGTCCATTAGTTCAGATCTTGTCCCTGACAGTATCCAGACACTCTGCTATTGGTGATCCCTAGTGTGCCACAATTGAGTTCCAGCTCACCTGCTTGTGTAAGCATCATGAACAGGGGCACACCCTCAGTGTTCACAACTGAAAGGTGAATCCTGTGACTCTCCTGGCGGGCTCGTGAGCACTGCGGTGACCCCTGCACCGCAGCCACCCTGGGAGCCCATAGCTTGCGTAAACTTAGGTGCGAGCCCCATGAGCCCTGGAGTGAGCACCACAGTCTGAGGTGTGGCCCTGGCCCGCACGGTGACTGAGCTGTAGGCAGGCGGGTGCTGTATCGTGACATGGGGCCCGGAGGGAGGTGCTCAGGAAGGAAACCGATATAACTGGCTAATCCTTTCTGTTTGTAGGTGTCCCAGATTCTGTAAATCCAAATGTCATAAAAACTTTAAGAAGAAGCGCAATCTCGCAAGTCAGGTGGACAAAAGCCTTCCGGAAAGCAGCCGGCAAAGAGCTTACGGTGGTGAGTGCCTCGGTTGCTTGGCTTTACAGTGCTCCCCACTCAATCTGCGGGATGGGGGGGCATGGACGAAAGTGATTTTCTAGACTGGAATGAGAATTGGTGAGTTTTTGTTTGCATAGGTGTGGCGATAATCTCATTCTTACAGAGTAACCCAAACTGAAACATTTTGTGGTTCATTTTTCTTATTTTCAAACAAGTTTCTCTTGAGCCCAAGAGGGGATCAGTGAAATGGATGTTGGGAGAGGGAAGTTCAGAATGCAGCTCGGGATTCTGAGAGGAAGGAAGCTAAATGTTTTTCGCTTTTGCCACACCCAGCAGTGCTCGGGGCTTACTCTGGCTCCGTGTTTGGGGATCACCCTGGTAGCTCAGGGGAAGGTATGGGTGCCAGGATTGATCCCTAGTGGGCTGCATGCAGTGCAACCCACTGTACTATCTCTAACCCCAGCTGAATGACTATTGGAATGCCTAATGGTGAGGGCTCAGAGATTTACTCAGTGACACTTACTTACCAGCTTCTGTGGTTCGCTGCAAACTTTCCTCAGTAACATCAGAGGAATTTGTTGATAGTTGGTCGTATTCTTGTGATGAGGAATAGTGGATTCTGGAGGAAATTTCCTGAGGGGAAGCCTGTTGCTGACTTGGCGTAGGAATCTGGTGAAAACGCGTCATCTGATTCCCATCACTTTTGAGGAAGGTGACCTTCATTCATTCACTAACAGTCATTCATTCGTTTACTCATTCATGCTTTTGGGTGGTTCCGGATAGCACCAAGGCCCTCGCATGTGGCGGCGTGCTGTCCTTCTGCAGACCCTAGTCTGAGGGAGAAACTCCTAACTGGCTCCCAACCCAGGAGATGCTGAAGGTCTGTATCCCACCAGTTGCCATGAAACACTTTACTGGCTTGGACATTCAGGTTTTCAGTGACTGTGAAGACTTTGATAAGGTGTAAGGTCAAATCACAATTGTCACAAAATGAGTTTTCAGTGTGGGTACGAAAAAATCTCACCTTTGGTACTGGGCAGTGTGTGAATGGAGAATGTGGCCACAATCAATCACCAACCAGTGGCCCTGGCCAACTTTGTAGTTGCTGAGGTGGTTGTGTCCCAAAAGTGGCCCTGTGTTTATAAAGTACAGACATAGTCCTGCCCTGCCCAGAGACCAAACCTAGGATTGGTCTTTTCAGGAAGACTGCAACTTCCAATGTCTTTTTTTATTGTTTAAGCAGAGCCATTTTATTTTCAAAGTTATGGCTGAGTTCATGGTGACCCGTAGCATCTGAGTAGGGTGTGTGTCATCAGGAGTGGCGATGTTCATGTGGAGGCATATAATTATTGCACCTTTATGGTTTAGTATAGTATGTACATGGATCTTCTTGGAAAAGGTGACAATGTTGTAAAAACTGCTTTCTCATTAAGCTGTATTTTGCCTTTTTTTCAGGATAATTCATTTGAATTTGAAAACGAAGAAATGAACCTATCAAGTACCAGCGAGAGCTATGGAATAAAACTAGTAAGTCATAAGGAAATTACAGGGATTTGGGAGAGAGATTAATAAGGGCTGTTACCTTTAAATATTAACATTTCATTTCCTTGATAGGTTGTTGCTCAAGTCCTTTTCGTGTCCATATAAAAAGAATGTCATTGTTCAATTTGGCATTTGGATACTTGAGATATCCACATAGGCCCTGAAATGTGAACTTTGGGGAAAAGATGAAAAATTAAGTTTTGCGTAATATTATCACCTGCAACCTATTTTCACACTCGATCCCAGTAATAGCCTTTATTGTTAAAGTTAAGAATACCCCGTCTCTCATGTCTCTGTACTCTCTTCCAACTTGGAACAGTTTTTGAGCTTTTACATTTCAGGGTAATGACAGTTTTGAAAAATACAGGCCAGGTGTTTGGTAAAATTCAAGTTGGGTTTTGTTTGAGGCTAGCTTGAGGTTGGATCTGAGCAGGGCTCCTTGTCGTAACTGTTTGGATCTGAGCAGGGCCTCTTAGTAACCACCTGGAGGTGTTGCTGTGCTCCGCGTGAGGCCCTGCTGCTGGCGGTCTGAGCTCTGATCTTGGGAAGCTAGGATCTGTCAGGTGTCACCCTGTAAAGTCAGTGTTTCACTCTTTATAAAGAATAACGTGCATTGAGGGAAGGTACTCTGAAATATCAGAGAGTAAATAGATTTTTTTAAAAAAGATGTACAGTTTATGCTTTTGAAAGGTGGATCGGCTTTTGTATGATCTTATTGCAGTAATAGTGTAAGCTGCAGTCAAACTTGGTCGCCATCTCAGCCTAAAAAAAGATCACACCTTCTACAAGATCATAGTCGGTGATTTTAATGCCAAGATAGGACCAAGAAGGTCGGCTGAAGAACTCCACATCGGAACCCATGGCCTAGAATGGAATGAACAGGTGAGAGATTATCTGAGTTCATCATGTCCACCAAGACCATTCATGGGAACTCACAGTTCCAGAAAGCTGAAGCCAAATGTTGGACATGGGAATCTCCTGGCGGACAGTTCCACAATGAAATTGACCACATCATCTTCAATCGACGGTTTTGTCTGACCGATGTAGCTGTCGCCCCTAAATTCCAAACAGGATCGGACCACCGTCTCCTTCGGGCAAAATTCTACTTCCCGCAACGGGGAGAAAAGGCTGCAAAGTTTAAGAAGAGAACTCCCAGAACGACCACCAACAGGGAACTCTTTGGCACCATTGCAGCAACATGGGAAGATACCATCATTGACGACATCGATGAAGAATACAACTGACTGGTTCAGCACCTCCATGATTGTGCAAAGAATGCTGAGAGAGAGAAAGACAAAAAAGGAACGCCTGTCATCAGAAACTCTTGAGCTCATTCCGCCAACATGGCAAGGCACGAGCTTCAGGAGACCAAATGCTAATGTCCAAGCTTGCTAAACGGTGCAGAGAAGCTTATCAAAGAAAACCTCAAAGACAGAAGAGCAGAAATACTGGAAGATGCAGCAGAAGCCAGGAAAAGCATTCGCACTGCCCGCCTGTCCTTCGCCAACTATGAGACCAAGATGACTGCCCTCCGACACCCTGATGGATCTATCACATCTTCCAGAAAGGCAATGGAGAAGATTATCCAGGACTTCTACTCAAATCTCTTTGATAGCCACATCCACCTGCCCACATACCAAATTCCACAGGATGGATATGTCATTCCCAACGTTCTCCCTTCTGAAATCAGACATGCCATCTCGTCGGTAAAGAAGGGAACAGCACCAGGCCCAGACAAAGTCAGACCCGAACACCTGAAGAATCTGCTGTCTGTACTCATCAATACACTTGCTAGGCTCTTCACACGCTACCTGTCCAAATGCAAGGTGCCCTCCCAATGGAAAACCAGCAGGACAGTTCTACTGTTCAAGAAGGGAGACATTCACGACACCGGCAACTATTGCCCCATCTGCCTGTTGTCTGTCATCTACAAGCTGTTTACATGAGTCATCCTGAACAGGATTAGCAGAACACTAGAAGAAGGACAACCATGCGAGCAAGCAGGCTTCCGGAAAGGATTCAGCACAATCGACCATATCCATACAGTAACCAAGCTCATCGAGGTTTGTAGGGAGTACAAGATGCCACTCTGTCTCACATTCATTGATTTACAGAAAGCCTTTGATTCTGTGGAGACTGAAGCAGTCATCGAAGCCCTAGCCAAACAGGGTGTTCAAACCCAATACATCAATATCCTTTGTGAGCTGTATTGCGGATTCACCACCAGGATCTCACCATTCTACAAAGAAGTAATCATTAATGTGAAAAGAGGGGTTCGACAGGGTGATACCATTTCACCAAAACTCTTCAGTGCCACCCTTGAGAACATCATGTGACAATTAGAATGGGAAGGAATGGGAGTGAAGGTAGATGGTCGGCAACTACACCACCTCCGCTCGCTGATGACATCGTTCTAATATCACCAAACATTAGCCAAGCGGCACAAATGCTGGCTGACTTCGACCGAGAATGTGGAAAGATAGGTCTACAGCTGAATCTAAAGAAAACAATATTCATGAAGAATGAACTAGTTCCAGAGGCCCCATTCACTCTCAATGGAACAAACATCTCTGAATGCAGCAGTTATGTGTACGTAGGTCGAGAAATCAACATGATGAACGACCCAAAACCTGAGCTGCACAGGAGGAAGAGAGCAGCATGGAATGCCTTCAAAGGCATCAAAGAAATAGCTAAAGGACAAAGAACCTCCGGCTCCGGTCACATCTCTTTGATTCCACCGTTCTCCCTGCATTAACATACGCCTCAGAGACCTGGGCCCTACGAAAAGCAGGATGAGAATGCTATTCGGGTCTCCCAGAGAGGCATCGAAAGAGCTATGCTTGGAATATCACGCCTCACTCAAGTGAGAGAAGGAATCGGAGTTCTGACCTCCGTCGCTATTCCAGAATCAGGGACGGTGTCTCGCTTGCCATGGCATTGAAAATCAGATGGGCTGGACATGTAATGCGATTTGGAGACAACCGCTGGACTAGAGCCATTACCGACTGGATCCCATGGGATGTCAAAAGATCACGTGGCCGCCCACCTACAAGATGGTCAGACTTCCTTGTCAAGACCCTGAAGGAACAGTTTGAGGCTTTTCATATTCCTGAATCAACCAGATGCCATTGGGCTACATTGGCACGTGATAGGGTCCAATGGAAATGTTACTGGCGCCGCTCGAGCAAATCGATGAATAACGGGATTCAAGTGATCAAGTGATCTCAGCCTGGAGCGCCTTGGGGAGGAACCGTGCAGCTGTGTCTGGACCTTCTCTTCTTTGGCTTGACTGATGGAGGCTGTGGAGCTCATGGCCACACACTCTGGGTCATTGAGGTGAACGGATGAGGTCACATCCAGCAGTGCTCAGGGGTCACTACTGGCTGTGCACTCAGGAATTACTCCTGGTGGTGTATGGGGACTATATGGGATGCCGAGGATTGAACCTCCATCAGCCACGGCAAGGCAAACGCTCTACCCACTGTGCCATCGCTCCAGCCCCCAAAATACCTTTTTTTTTTTGTTTTTGTTTTGGTCACACCGGCAATGCTCAGGAGTCACTCCCTGGCTCTGCACTCAGGAATTACTCTTGGCAGTGCTCGGGGACCATATGGGATGCCGGGATCGAACCCAGGCCGGCATGGGCCAGCTGCGTGCAAGGCAAACGCCCTACCGCTGGGCTATCACTCCGGCCCTCAAAATTTTTTTAATGAAAACTTATTTAGAAAAATATGAGAAGAGAGAAGGAGAGAAGTATGTATTCAAGAGACAACACAGGCTTCTTCAGTGTGGAAATAAGCAAGCCAAGAAAGGACCAGTTGTGCAGATGTGAAGGAATCATGGCAGCTGGTGACAGTGACAATAAGCAAGTTCTTCCGGGCCAAAGGTCTGATGAAGAGCCTATGGCAGGTGAACAGTACAAGTGTCTGTATTTGCAAACCATAATGCCTAAAGGGCTGGCAGACCAGCCTATCACATCCTAGGTCATCAAGCTGTGATACCCGCCACTCCATGAGGGCCTCCATTTTCCACATCCTGACTTCCCCCGTCAGCACACCACCCAGCAGACCAGCCTATCACAGCCCGCCCCGTGCGGCTGCAACAGCCGCGGGTTCATCAATAAATGCTGGATTTTGAGATGACTACAAGAGTATGCTACCCGCACAGCAGAGCCTGGCAAGCTACCTGTGTCGTATTTGATATGCCAGATACCAGTAACAGTTATAGACCTCATTCCCACGACCTGATGGAATGGTTTGAGGCTCTTTATGTTCCTGGAGCAAGCAGGTGCCCTTGGGCTCTACTTGCATGAGACAGGTCATATGGAGATGTTACTGGTGCCCGCTCGAGCAAATCTATGATGAACGGAAGACAGTGATACAGTGTAGCTGCACTCACTGCTGAGCCCTGAAATATGGCCAGCCTGGAACTGAGATGTGAAACACATGAACTCTTGGAGTGAAAGACAGTATCATGGTAATAATTTTCTTACTGATTACATGTCGAAACAACAGCATTTTGTTATATTGGGCTAGACTCATATAAAGTTGGTTTATAAGATAATGAATGTATCATCAAATTTTATTTTGGCCTTTTGGTTTTCACTTGTTTAAAGAATATTAAAATTGAAAATACTTCAAGTTAAAATGGTCATGATTTAACTTCTGTGGATGATGTCGATAAAGTTTGAAGAGTATATAGTGGACTTAGCCTCTCTTTCGGATAAAGATCCTTTCTGAGACAGTTGGCGTAGGTGGTCAAGCACTTTGCGTATTGACAGACTCTTTGCTGTTCATCCTCTACTATGCTGTCCATAATGCTGTACATCGGTCTGCTATGTAGAGAATTCTGCAGAGGAGTATTTGAAAAGTTAACTGGACTTGCTTAAATTAGAAGGAAAACTAGGTGGCAGTAAGGGCTTTGAAGAATAGCCAAAGAACTCTTGGGAACTAACAGTCAGTGTGTGCCGGCTCAGAGTACATACCCTCATTTCTTGTAGTTGGGAGTTTTTCTGCAGTGAAATTTCTCATTTAGTCTAGTTCTGAATTGAAGAAGTGTTGAAGGTACTTTTTGGCTATAGTCATCTCACTTGAATGTACATAAATTTGCTAACCTTTAGAAATTGTTTTGTAGTTGATGCAATGAAGAGAGTTGAAGAGATCAAACAGAAACGACAAGCTAAATTCATAATGAACAGGTATGTGTTTTTCTGATCCTCACTTTTCCACATTTATCGGTTGGTGTTCTTTATTAACTCGTGGAAAAATAGGCAATGGATTGTAGAGGCATTTTTTGGTTTGTTTCATTTTTTTTGGGTCACTCCCAGCTGTGCTCAGGGCTTATTCCTGGCTCTATGCCAGTGCTCAGAGCACAGAGCTCACTCCAGGAGGGAAGGGACTTGGGGTCTGTATGGGATGCCAGGCATTGAGCCCCAGTCGACTGCATGAAGTCAAGTGTCCAGCGCACTGTAATGACCCTCTGTCCCTATCCTGCCTCGTTAGTCCTATAGGGGCAATGTTAGCCTCTCAGCTTCTCAGTTAGCTTCAAATGTAAAACATTTGAAGAATGCTGTATTTTCTGTTAATGTTTTGCCACAATTATTCTACTTTTGTTTGTATAGTTGATGGCACCATCTCTTTTAGTGTACTTAGCATATATGTATATATATATATATATATATATATATATATATATATATGTATGTATGTATATCTATTCTAAAAATAAGGACATGTTCTTACCATAAGCACTGTGTAGTTATCTGGGCCAGGAAATTAGACTCAGTATAGGCTGTGATCTATAGGTTCACTGTAATGTTCTTCACAGAAGTCCTCGGTTGTAGATTCCATTTAGTTATCCTGTCTACACAATTTCTCAGTTTAGTTTTATCTTACTTCCTCATAATTAGAGTCCAGTTAGGTCCTTTGGCTGAGTAACACAGAAGTGACAGTGTGTTTCTTAGCCCTTCTTGCAAGGCGCACATGGTTTCTGGCTAGCATAGTATCTGTCCTGACCTCCAGTGCGAAACCTTGGCTTTCCTGTTGACCTGATTCTGTGATCTGGGGAAGACACCTCAAATGTCTTCCTCAGATGCCTACTGCTTTTAACTTTCGCGGGTTTTATCTGGATCTTTTATTAATGGTGAAGTTTTTAAAATTTTACCATTTCTTCTACATTTAGTTGACTTTATTGGCGTAAAGAGCTTTTCCCTCACTTTCAAAAGTTTGTCAGAGTCTGCATATTCAGGGGCTGGAGTGATAGCACAGTGGGTAGGGCATTTGCTTTGCACACGGCTGACCCAGGTTCAATCTCTGGCATCCCATATTGTCCTTGAGCACCGCCAGAAGTAATTCCTGAGTGCAGAGCCAGGGAGTAAATCTGAGCCTCTCCAGGGGTGACCCAAAGCAAGCAAAAAAATAAATAAAGGGAAAAGAATCTGTGTGTTCATTGATTCTTAGATCCTCAGAATGTGAATACTGTTGATTTTTTGTATTGGTCAAGTGCCTTCAATTGGCTGGTGGCCCCTAAGTTATTTTGACAGTTCATTATTCTTTGATTGTGTTTTTTGCTTTGCAGCTAAAAAAACTATTCTGTTCACAGCATGGATTATTCAGAGCTTGTTTCTGGCTATAAAACCCCATCAAACTCAAGCATGAACAGTAAAGGTGCTTAAATGTTGGAGAACTAATCTGTTTGCATTTTTTGAATGGTGTTTTGAATTATTAAAATTTAAAAAAATTTTTTTTGCCTTTTGGGTCACACTCGCAAGATCAGGGTTTACTCCTGGCGTGTATGGGGACCATATGAGATGCCAGGAATCAAACCTGGGTCAGCCGCTGTAAGGCAAACACCCTACCTGCTGTGCTATTGTTCCGACCCCTGAATGGTATTTTTGTGCTATTGTAATTACTGAGTGATTAAAAAATACTCGCTACTACACTGTTCTCTATTTGAGGATCAGAGATGTAGGCAGCTAGATTTGAACTGTGTGTATAATGGATGTGGATCTCTGAAGTTTATTAATCAACAGCTTCATGCACATTTTTGGGAATTATACTGAATTGTCTTTTTTTTCCCCAACAAGGTACAACTTCTTGGGTGAATGAAGAATTTGGCTGATTGTGTAGCATACTATTTATTTTTTTGTTTGTTTTGCTTTTTGGGTCACACTCAGAGATGCTCAGGGTTTACTCCTGGCTCTTAGCTTAGGCATTACTCCTGGTGGTGCTTGGGAGACCACATGGGATGCCGGGATCGAACCTGGGTCAGCCGGGTGCAAGGCAAACGCCTCACCCTCTGTGCTAATGTCTCGACTCCTAGGATACTAGTTAAGCTGATGTTTAGAACTAGAAAACAATTATTTTTCCTATTTATCTAAGTGGCTGCATAATAAGAATTTAAGTAGATTTACAGGTTGTGAGCTAATGTCTTTTAAAGAAGCTTCAGTGACAGGTTTTGGTTTTGATGTGTTTGTAATAGGTTGAAGAAACATAAAGAACTCCAGAAAGCCGAGGACATCAAAGAAGTGAAGCAGAACATCCATCTCATCCGCGCCCCTATCGCAGGGTAGGCACTGCACTGCACTGCACGTCCACAGCTCTCAAGAATGACCAGCCTCTTAAGAATGAAGTTTTTTAAATTTGTTTTGTTTTTTAATGTTTTCCCTAGTACTGTGGTATGACTTGGTTTATTTGTTTTAAGCAAAGTTTGGCTTTGGTGTCATTGGTTTGTAACATGTATAAGCTTCAGGTTTACAGCTTTATATTTTGACAACTTTACATACTGAGAATCTAGATGAGCCCCTTTCCCCGCCACCTCCCCTTGTGTCTGGGAGTGTCTCTTCCTTGCATCTAAGAACCTTTGGGGATGGGGACGAGTGGGTGGGGTGAGGAATTGGGCCACTGCCACTCGCGCAGGGGCTGCTTCTGGTTTGGTGCTTAGGAGTCGCACTTGAGGGTCCATATATGATGCCCTGGATTGAAACTGGATTAATACTCACAAAGCTACCTCCCCTACTTCTGTTCTGTCTCTGGTCTTCTAGGATTTTTTTTACTTGTGTGCTTATCTGCTCTGTTATCACCTGAGTGAAAGCAGGTTTTAAAGAATATTTTATGGGGCCGGAGCGATAGCCCAGCGGGTAAGGCGCTTGCTTTGCACGCGGCCGGCCCAGCCGGCCGGGTTCGATCCCCGGCATCCCATATGGTCCCCCGAGCACGCCAGGAGTAATTCCTGAGTGCAGAGCCAGGAGTAACCCCTGAGCATCGCCGGGTGTGACCCAAAAAGCAAAAAAAAAAAAAAAAAAAAAATATTTTACTCAGTGTAATATTTACGAAAGTCCATCTGTATTGTTACAGGTGACTAGATTTCATTCATTTTTTATGACTGACTAGTATGCCATTGTATTTATATACCACAATCTCGGTATCCGTATTCGCTGATGGACTTTGAAATTGTTTTGATATCTTGGGTTATGTTGCAGTGAACACACAGGTGTTTGGTATTCTTCAGGTAATAACCCAGAAGTAGAAGAGCCTCGTCATGCTAGTTCTGTTACAAATCTTTTGAGCTTTCATATTGTTTTCCATATTAATGGCATCGTTGAATGTTCCCACCAACAGTGACTGGGACTTATTTTTTTCCACATTGTTTCCAGCTCTTGTGTTTTGTCTGTTTTGACATCTAAACATGTGTGGGGTGATGTGCCCTCTGGTGGCTTTGATTTGCTTTTTCCTCAATAGCAGCTAGTGTCCCTTGCTGCTTACGGGTCTTCTTTGGGGAATATCTGCAGATCCTCGCCAGTTTTTAAATCGGATTTTTAGATTAAGAGAGGAGGCCTGGAAACAAGCTATTTGGATAAGTTATATTTCTGACTGCTGTATTTTTTAGTCATAATATTTTCAAATGGCCCCATGAGTTCAGGAATTCCCAAGAGGGTACAAAATTCCATTTTGGAAAAGAGTTCTGCCTGCACTTCAGTTTGCCTGTGTCCGGGCACCTCCTGCTTGCGGCTTACCAAGCCAGGTCGCACGGACTTAAAAGGAGAAAGCAGGAAGGTCTTGGTGCTTAGGGAACGAGGAGTGCCAGGACGTTGCAGTGACTTGGGCGCCTGAGTGCTGCCCAACACTAGCCCAGGATCCCATTGCTAGTTCCAAGTGACAGAGGAGAGTGTAGTCCAGTGTTTACCAGAATGTCTCACCCTTTTCTCTTAGCTTTAATTTGTATTCATCCTTAGTTACTTAAGGGGTCCACCTGAAGCTGTAAGGCTTGTGTACCTGGGGTCACACTGATACCCACAGAGTATCAGTGAGCCAGTAGCTTCAGGGCTTCTTTTTGGTCCTGGAATGTTTTCAGAGTGGAAACACTGCTTAGAATGAGGGAAACAGTATCTGCGGGCCGGCAGCAGGGACACTGGGGAACTGGCCTTTGCTGTGGTGGGGAGCAGGGGCACTGGAGTGCTGTCCTTTGCTGTGTGGGACAGGGGCACTAGGGTGCTGTCCTTTGCTGTGGTGGGAGCAGGGGCACTGGAGTGCTGTCCTTTGCTGTGTGGGACAGGGGCACTGGGGTGCTGTCCTTGCTGTAGTGGGGGAGCAGGGGCACTGGAGTGCTGTCCTTTTGCTGTGTGGGACAGGGGCACTGGGGTGCTGTCCTTTGCTGTGGTGGGGAGCAGGGGCACTGGGGTGCTGTCCTTTGCTGTAGTGGGGGAGCAGGGGCACTGGGGTGCTGTCCTTTGCTGTAGTGGGGAACAGGGGCACTGGGGTGCTGTCCTTTGCTGTAGCAGGTAGCAGGGGCACTGGGGTGCTGTCCTTTGCTGTGGTGGGGAGCAGGGGCACTGGGGTGCTGTCCTTTGTGGGGAGCAGGGGCACTGGGGTGCTGTCCTTTGTTGTGGGGGCAGGGGCACTGGGGTGCTGTCCTTTGTTGTGGGGAGCAGGGCACTGGGGTGCTGTCCTTTGCTGTAGTGGGGAGCAGGGGCACTGGGGTGCTGTCCTTTGCTGTGGGGAGCAGGGGCACTGGGGTGCTGTCCTTTGCTGTAGTGGGGAGCAGGGGCACTGGGGTGCTGTCCTTTGCTGTGGGGAACAGGGACACTGGGGTGCTGTCCTTTGCTGGGGAGCAGAGGGCACTTGGGTGCTGTCTTTTGCTGTGGGTGCAGCCTTTCATTTTTCATAACCTTTTTTTCACAATCATTTGTGCTGCTGGCTTTCATTATGGGAACTCTTAGTTGATGGGATGCCTAGGACTTACTTATTCTCTCTTGCCCCCAATGGCATTTGGTTTGTAAAGATAAAATGTTCAAAAACTTCACTTAATTTATTGCATTATGTGGTGCTTTTTTTTTTTCCTATAAGGACTCATTTTCAGTGGTGGTTGAGGGGCCATGTGGGATGCTGGGGATTTACGAGTCAGATGTTTGCCAGGCAAACACTCTGCTGGCTGCCCTATTGCTCCAGCCTCATAGTTATTTTTTTGGTTTTTTTTCTGTTTTACTTATTGGCTCATACTTCGAATGCTCAGGGGTTAGTTACCCTGGCTCTGTACTTCAGAATTACTCCTGGCAGTGCTCAGGGAAATGTGTAGGTTGCCAGAATTGGACCAGGGTAGGCTGTGTGCAAGGCAAAAGCTCTCCCAACTGGGCTATAGCTCCCCCCCACCCCCCAATTTTTCCCTTTTCATCAAATTTTTGATAGCATATCTCTCAAGTTTAGATGATTAGTGTAATGTTAGGCAGTTTTTCTCCCACTTACTTTAGGATCAAAGAACAATGACTCTGTAGTATTAATAGTTCTTAAACTTGGATGATGTCAAGAGTGACTTGGGGCCCTGCCTAGCTCCTTTTGGTCCTTCTGACACTTGGACAGTTTTATCTAACCCATACTCTGCACGTAGTCATTTGCCATGGCAGTTCCTGTGGAGTTTCTCTGGTGAGCCACTAGAAAGTCTTTGTCAGGTGGCAGCCTGCTGTCTGCTGTGTAAATGAATTCCTCTTTGGTTTACAGATAGTCTGGCCACTTAGGGCCTTTCGTGCTGCTCAGGTAACCCCCTGTGTATATTTATTTGTATTTCCTTTTAGGTTATTATGGCTTTTTAGGGCCTGATAGGTGATTGCTTGATCATCAACTCAGATATTGTCCGTTTTCTCTCCTTCTCTGAGCCCAAGAGTTGGGGCAGAATTTCTGGTCTTGGAAAAATCTAAACTTCCCAATCTAGGAGTTTGCAGGGATGTCTGAAACATAGAATTAAGTCGACTAAGACTGAGTCACAAGCAGCGGTGGCCAGGGAGGAAATTGTGGCTTCCTCTTCTGCTTTCTCTAGAGATCTCTTCAGAGGGCCAGTGGGTCCCTTTAGCGCAGACCTTGGGGTAAAGGTCTCAGCACATATGTGACTTCCTGAGTTTTTTTTAATATATAATTTACTTTTTAATGCAGATTATTTATTATTGTTGTTGTTGTTGTTATTCTTTTGGCTTTTGAGGGTTACCCCTGGTGGTGTTCAGTGGGTACTGCTGGATCTTTGGAATTACTCCTTGCAGTGCTCAGGGACCATATGGGATGCTGGTGAGCGAACCTGGGTCAGCCACTGCAAGGAAAATGCCCTACCTGCTATACTATCGCTCAGCCCCATTTATCCAGGTTATTTAAGGGAGAACATTTTCGATGATACTTAATTGGGGGACCTTATTAAGTATGTGGCTAACTTTTAATAAAAGTAAAGATTCTCTTATCTACCTGTTATGTAAAAAGTCCTACACAGACCATTCTTGAACCAGGTTTGATTAAAACAAGCTGAATTGAATCCTGAATTATTGTCTCATCTACAGATGGTATGTGTTGTCACCCAAAAAGTATTAAGAAGGAGCCATTGTTTTTTTCAGTGATAGTTTGGGGTGTGCAGGGCAATCAGTGTTAAGAGCAGGGATCCTGGATTTAGAGAGCTGGGTTTAAACCCGACTTCTTTGACTTATTGGGCTTTATAGCTGAGTGATCTTGGACAAGGGCAACTCTGTCTTTTTTCGAGTTTATGAAGGTGAAGTGAGTCCAATTTTGTAGAATGCTTATTTCATAATGTGGCTTATCTTACAGTAAATGTGGCTTGTTTCATAATAAATGTAGCTTATCTTACAGTAAATGTGGCTTATTTCATAATAAATGTGGCTTATCTTTTGGTGTTGCATTTGTGCAGCATCCCTGGCAGTGCTCAGGGCTTACTCCCGGCTCTGCTCAGGGATCCTCTTGACGGATTGGGGGACCATATGGGGTCCAGGGATCTGACCCTGGTCCATTGTTCGAGGCTAGTGCCCTGTTTACTGTACTTACTGTACTGCCACTCTGGCCCTGTGTGGCATATTTTTTAAGACCTGTATATATTTAGGCTTTTTTCTTCAGTTTCGGAGTGGCTGATGCTATTTTAGAACAACCAAGATTGTTTATAAATGTTTGAATTCTGCAAGATGATATTTGATTGATGGTTTCATTTTTGTTTCTTCTTTAAGGCAAAGGAAAACAGCTGGAAGAAAAAATGTTACAGGAATTACAACAGGATGTGGACATGGATGATGTTTCCTAAAACCCAACTGCTGATGACCATTTCTACACAGGCATTTGGAATCTCCTTTGGACACTTAAAACTTCTAAATTATTGTCTTTTTTAATTTTACATAAGTTCCCTCATGGAATAGCTCAAAGATTCATCTGCATTACTATCTTCAAAGCATAAGTTGGTATAGGCATTAGGTTATATCAGAGTGTTAAACCTTCACTGACAATTATACTTATGTAAGTCTTTAAAATTCTGTTGAAAATAGGGAAGTGCTTTGAGAAAATAAAGTGGCCAGACTATTTGGATGTAGACTAACAGCATCTGCGAATGATTGATAAAACTTTATGACTTGGTAATATACAACTTTCTTTGCTGTAAAATATTTCCTTTATTTCTGTTGTAGGAAGGAAATAACAATAAGGAACTAGCAGTCTGTGATGCTTTCAAATAACTTTCGATTCCTTGTTTCCATTCATTGTCCTCTCAGAAAATTACAGTGGGCTCACATATTGAGGGCTAATTCACTGTATCACTGTCTTCCCATTCATCATCGATTTGCTCGAGCGGGCACCAGTAACATCTTCATATGTCCTGTCTCATGCAAGTAGAGCCCAAGGCACCTGCTTGCTCCAGGAACATAAAGAGTCTCAAACCATTCCATCAGGTCAAGCCCGCATGGCAGAGCCTGGCAAGCTACCCGTGTTGTATTTGATATGCCAAATACCAATAACAATTATAGACCTAATTATAGAGGGCTAATTACATTGAACTATTTTCACTTAATTTAATTGGTCTGGTAGACAGTTTGGGTGAGTGGAGCAGTCTCCCTGAAGTGGTGCTATACTGCATAACTTAGATGATACTCAAATCTAACCTGAGATTGTTTCTGGTAACAGCTGTCTGTCCAGTTTTACAGTGATTTTTGAAGTAGGGGAGGTCGTGTACCTTTAATAAAAGTTTTTGTTTTCCTATACAATCTGAATTGGACTTTATTTCAAAGTTGAATTTAGGGGTAACATTTATATATTGTTTGGCCATAAGGCATTTTTTAAAGCTGGTGCATGTGCATTTAGAAGTGTGAGTAAGCAATGGTGTGATGAACTGAGTGTTCAGCAGAAATATCCTCAGCACTCAGGGGTCAGTCCTGTCAGGGCCCAGGGCACCATAGGGGAGGCTGAGAATCAGACAGGGCTAGCCAAAAACAGGGCAGACGCCCAGCTTGCTCTGTGGTCGCTACTCTGTCCCCAAACTGATGATTCCACTTCTGATTTTTTTTTTCTTTATAGTGGTGTGAAAGTGGTATGGATTCAGTAGGAAGCAGGCTTTGAATTGTTAGACTTTCCTGGGCTACAAGACGCAGTTGAGTACTGTCTTCCTGGGCCGTGGTATTGAGCTACCCGCAATTCCTGTCAAAGTCTGAAGTGAGTGTCCACTGCTGCTTGGGGGAGCTGGCCCCCTTCTGTCTTTCTGAAGCTGGAAAACAGTAATAGAGATTAGCTGGACCAAAAAACTTGAATCATGTGCAAGAAGCGAAACCCACCTACCATGATCCTGACTTGCTTTCAGTGGCGTTACACAATGTCTTGAGGAGGGACAGTACATTTAGACTGGAAAAAACAAATCAAAGCTTTGCAGTTAAAAGAAAAAGGAGTTTTGCCTGTATTAAAAACAGCAAGCCCTATCTTGGAGTAGTCAAGTTTTATGACTGTCTCCCACTTTTCTCCTGCCGCCACTGGGATTTTCTGGAGGGCGGGGGGTGTTGGATAATCAGGCAAAAAATACTCTTAGACTTTTTTCATTCTTCTCCCGCCTCTCCCTTAGCAACCTTGGGGGTTTGATTTCATACCGGCATTTTCTTTTTTTATTTTTTCTTTTTTTTTTTTTAATATTTTATTACACCGCCATGTGATATACAATTACAAAGATGTTCATGTTTGGGTTTCAGTCATACAGTGTTCCAGCACCCATCCCTCCACCAGTGCCCATTTCCCACCACCAATGTGCCCACTTCCCTCCCCCCCTCCCTAGCCTGCCTCTATGGCAAGTTCTTTATCTCTTCTCTCTCCTCTCTCTTACACATTGTGGATTGCAATACATACATTTAGAGATTATCATGTATATCTTTTTTTTAAAAAATTTTTTTTATTATACGACCGTGAAACATACAATTACAAAGGTGTTCATAATTGGTTCTTTGTAATACAGTATTCCAGCACCAATCCCTCCACCAGTGCCCCATTTCCACCACCAATGTACCCCCCTCCCCTCCGGTCCCCCAGGCCGCCTTAATAGCAGGTACCCCAGTTTCCTCTCTTTCTCTCTCTATCTCTCTCTCTGTCTCTGCATCTCTCTCCCTCTTATTTTACACATTGTGGCTAGCCCTGCAGATATTTAGAGTTTATCACTTAAGTCTCTTTGTGTATATTCTGTGGTGAGTTTTAATCTGCCATTACCATTTCCCATATTTATTAAAACACTGGTATCTATTTATATCCTATTAATGAATGCAGTCATTCTATATCTGTCCTTTTCCTTCTGACTAATTTCACTCAGCATGATAGACTCCATGTCCATCCATTTGCAGGTAAATTTCATAATTTCATCCTTTCTGACAGCCGCATAGTATTCCATAGTGTAGATGAACCACAGTTTCTTAGCCAGTCCTCTGTTCTCGGGCGTTTAGGTTGTTTCCAGATTCTAGCTATAGTGAATAGCGCAGAGATGAATAAAGAAGTACAGATAGTGTTTCTGCTATGTGTTTTTCGGTCTCTAGGGTATATTCCCAGGAGTGCTATTGCTGGATCAGATGGGAGCTCAATATCTAGCTTTCGGAGGAATGCCCATATTGTTTTCCAAAAGGGCTGGACCAGTCGGCACTCCCACCAGCAGTGGATGAGAGTCCCTTTTTCCCCACATCCACGCCAGCACCGGTTGTTCTTGCTGTTTTGGATGTGTGCCAGTCTCTGTGGGGTGAGATGGTACCTCATTGTTGTTTTGATTTGCATCTCCCTGATGATAAAAGATGAAGAGCACTTTTTCATATGCCTTTTTGGCCATTCGAATTTCTTCTTTTTTGGAAGCTTCTGTTCATTTCTTCTCCCCATTTTTTGATGGGGTTGGCAGTTTTCTTCTTGTGGAGTGCTACCAGTGCCTGATATATCCTGGATATTAACCCCTTGTCAGATGGCTATTGGGTGAATATTCTTTCCCACTCTGTGGATTGTCTTTGTATCTTGGTCACCGTTTCTTCTGAGGTGCAGAAGCTTTTCAATTTTATATAATCCCATTTGTTTACCATTGCTTCCATTTGCTTGGTCAGTGGTGTGTCGTCTTTAAAGATACTTTTCGTTTCGATGTCGTAGAGCCGTTTCTCCTATGTTTTCTTCGATGTACCTTATAGATTCATGTCTGATATCGAGATCTAGAATCCATTTTGATCTGACTTTTGTGCATGGCGTTAGAAGGAGGTCTAAGTTCATTTTTTTACACGTAGCTGCCCAGTTTTCCCAGCACCATTTGTTGAAGAGGCTTTCTTTGCTCCACTTAATATTTTTTGCTCCTTTATCGAAGATTAAGTGGTTGTATATTTGTGAATGCGTTTCAGGATATTCAGTTCTATTCCATAAGTCTACGGGTCTGTCTCTATACCAATACCACACTGTCTTAATTACAACTGCTCTGTAGTAGAGCTTGAGGTTGGGGAAAGTGATACCTCCCATCTTCTTTTTCCCCAAGGATTGCTTTAGCTATTCGTGGGGTTTTATTATTCCATACAAATTTCAGGAGTGTTTGTTCACATCATGGGTATCTTTATAGGGACCGCATTGAATCTGTATAAAGCTCTAGGGAGTATTACCATTTTGATAATGTTAATTCTTCCAATCCATGAGCAGGGAATGTGTCTCCATTTCCTCAGGTCTTCTTTTATTTCCTGAAGTAACGTTTTGTAGTTTTCTTTGTAGAGATCCTTTACATTCTTTGTCAAACTGATTCCTAGGTATTGGATTTTCTACGGTGCAATTGTGAATGGGATAGTTTCTTTAATGTCCCTTTCTTCTCTTTCACTGTTTGCATATTGGAAGGCCATTGACTTTTGGGTATTGATTTTGTACCCTGCTACTCTACTATAAGAATGTATTATTTCTAGGAGCCTCTTGGTAGAGAGTTTTGGATTTTCCAGGTATAATATCATGTCATCTGCAAATAGTGATAACTTGGCTTCTTCCCTTCCTATCCGGATGCCCTTAATGTCTTTTTTCTTCCCTGATTGCTGTGGCAAGTACTTCCAGTACTATATTGAATAGAAGTGGTGAGAGCGGGCAGCCTTGTCTTGTCCCTGATCTTAAGGGGAAGGCTTTCAGTTTTCCCCCATTGAGAATGATGCTCGCTCTGGGCTTGTAGTAGATGGCCTGGATTATCTTGAGGAAGGTTCCTTCAATCCCCATTTTACGGAGAGCTTTCATCATGAACGGGTGTTGAATCTTGTCAAATGCCTTCTCTGCATCTATTGATATGATCATATGGTTTTTATTTTTCTTTTTGTTGATATGATGTATTATGTTGATTGACTTGCGGATGTTGAACCATCCTTGCATTCCCGGGATGAATCCCACTTGGTCATGGTGTACAATCTTTTTGATGACTCTTTGGATTCTATTTGCTAGTATTTTGTTGAAGATCTTAGCATCTGTATTCATCAGGGAGATTGGTCTGTAGTTTTCCTTTTTTAGTGACATCTTTGTCTGCTTTGGGTATCAGGGTGATATGTGCCTCGTAAAAGCTATTTGGGAGTATTTCTGTTTCTTCAATTTGCCGGAAGAGCTTAAAAAGAATTGAGAGTAGGTCCTCTTTAAAGGTTTTGTAGAATTCACTGGTGAATCCATCTGGACCTGGGCATTTGTGTTTGGGGAGACTTTTTGATTACCGATTCTATTTCCTCGATGGAGATAGGTTTGTTGAGGTATTCCAAATCTTCTTGTTGCAGACTTGGGAAGCTATAGGAATTCAGGAATTGGTCCATTTCTTCTAGGTTCTCTTGTTTCGTGGCGTACAGGCTCTCATAGTAATCTCTGATGATCTTTTGAATTTCTGTGTTTTCAGTTGTGATGTCCCCGTTTTCATTTCTGATTCTATTTATTTGGGTTCTCTCTTTTCCTTTTCTTACAAGTCTTGCAAGTGGTTTGTCAATCTTGTTTATTTTTTCAAAGAACCAGCTTTTGGTTTTGTTGATCTTCTGGATTGTTTTTTGACATTCCATCTCATTGATTTCTGCTCTAAGTTTTATTATTTCTTTCTTTCTGCTTGGGTTGGGCTCCTTTTTGTTGATCACTCTCTAAGATCTTAAGTTGTGAAATCAGACTGTTTATGATGGCCTTTTCTTCTTTTCTGATGAATGCCTGAAGAGCTATGAACTTGCCTCTTAACACTGCTTTTTGCTGTATCCCACAAATTCTGGTAATTCGTGTCTTCAGTCTCATTTGTTTCAAGGAATCTTTGGATTTCCTCTTTGATTTCTTTTATGACTTGCTGGTTGTTCAGCAGTGAGCTGTTTAGTTTCCAGGTACTTGGTATTGGTCTCCGTTTTTGTGTACAATTAACTTCTATTTTCAGTGCATCATGGTCTGAAAAAATAGTTGGCACAATTTCGATCTTCTTGATTTTATGGAGGTATGATTTATGGCTCAGCATGTGATCTATTTTGGAGTATGTTCCATGTGCACTGGAGAAGAAAGTGTATTCAGCTTTTTGGGGATGAAATGTCCTGTATATGTCTACCAGCCCTCTTTCTTCCATCTCTTCTTTTAGGGCCAATATTTCCTTGGTAAGTTTCAATCTTGTTGATCTATCCAGGGTTGATAGAGCAGTGTTGAAGTCTCCTACTACAATTGTGTTGCTGTCAATGTCTTCTTTGAAGTCTATTAGTAGTTGTTTTAGGTATTTTGCTGGGCCCCTCGTTGGGTGCATATATGTTTAAAAGCCTGATTTCTTCCTGATATATGCATCCCTTGACTATTAAGAAGTGACCTTCACTGTCCCTTCTGACCTTCTTCAGCCTGGAAGTCTATGTTGTCAGATACCAGTATGGCTACCCCAGCCTTTTTGGATGGGTTGTTTGAGTGAAGGATTGTTTTCCAGCCTTTTATTTTGAGCCTGTCTTTGCTCTGATTGTTCAGGTGTGTTTCTTGAAGGCAGCAGAATGTCGGATTCAATTATGTGATCCATTTTGCCACTCTGTGTCTCTTAACTGGTGCATTTAGACCGTTGACATTGAGAGATATTATTGTCATGGGATTTTGTGCCATCTTCTGTATAGGTTGGTTGTTCTTTTGGGTTATGTCTCGTCTCTTATAGTAGATCATTCAGTCCTTCTTTTAAGGTTGGTTTTGATTTTACAAAGTTCCTAAGCTGTTTATCCAAGAAGTTGTATATCTGTCCTTCAAATCTGAGTGAGAGTTTAGCCGGATAAAGAATTCTTGCTGAGGCGTTCATTTCATTAAGGTTGTTTTTTTTTTTTTTACTATATCCCACCACTGCCTTCGGGCTTGGAGGGTGTCTTCTGAGAAGTCTGCTGAAAGTCGAATGGATGCTCCTTTGTACACAATTTCCTTCTTTGATCTTGCTGCTTGAAGAATTCTGTCTCTGTCTATGGCATCCATTACTTTGACTAGGATGTGTCTTGGGGTCTTTCTATTGGGGGTCTCTTCTTGCTGGTACTCGTCGGGCTTCTTGGATCTGGATGCCTTCATCCTTTAACTTGGGGAACTTTTCAGCCAGGATGTTTTTAACTGTTTTAATTTCCTTGGGGTTACTTTCCTGTCCTCTGGGACTCCCATGATTCTTCTGTGGTTCCTCCTGGCTTCATCCCATTGTTCTCTGTTCCGTTGCTGATCCATTTTCCGATCTTTTTCCATCTTACGTAGTTCTCTGAGTGCTTTCTGCAGCTCATCTTCAGTCTCACTGATTCTCTCTTCCTCTGCTGTCATCCTACTGTTGAGAGCCCCGATTGTGTTTTTCATTTCATCTACTGTTTTTAAGCGATAATATTTCTCTTTGCATGGTTCTCATTTCTGCTCTCATTTCCTTCCGTAGTTTATTGACTGCCCTTTCAACTGCTTCGTTTATGTTTTCCTGTATTTTATTGGACATCTGCTCAATTTTTTCGTTGAGCTCCTTAAACATCCTACCAATTTCCTCTCTAATTTCATTGTTAGAGTGATCATTCACATCTGCATTCTTTTTTGAGTCTTTAGGGTTGATTCCTTCATCTGTTCTTCGAGCTGGGGATCTGCGTTGTTTTCCCATGGTGTTGCGGTGTTCAGGGATAGATTCCTCTAGTGTACTGTTTCTTTTTCTTGAGGGTATTACCTTCCCTTGGTGTTGAATTTCCTAGTTTTAGTATTAATAAGCGGCCGCATAAGCGGCCTCCCGCTTCGGCCAGCTACACACCCCAGGGACTCTACCTGATATGCAGACAGGCCGGGGTGAGAGTTCAAAATGACGATTTACTTCCGGTTCCGCTCGGACTTTTGGGGGTTGTATTTCCACCTTCTGCCGAGACCTGGGGCTCTACCACAGCCCCAGGCACCCGCCCGGCCAGCCACACACCCCAGGGACTCTACCTGTTATGCAGACAGGCCAGGGTGAGAGTTCAAAATGACGGTTTACTTCCGGTTCCGCTCGGACTTCTGGGGGTTGTAGTTCCACCTTCTGCCGAGACCTGGGGCTCTACCACAGCCCCAGGCGCCGCCCCGGCCAGCCGCACCTCATGTATATCTTTTTTCCTATATTCAATGCTCCAGTTCTAGGCTGGTATTATCACTTTTGACAAATATTAGCACACTGTTCACTTCTCTCTCTTACCTAACCACTGATTCCCACATGTTTGTGGTAGATTCCACCTTTTTTTTTAATTGAAAGATGCTCATGTAGAGCTTTGGTTCTACAGTGTTCCAACACGCACCCTCCGCCCAAAACCATCTCCCATCACCAATGTCCCCACCTCCCTCCCCTCCTGCACCTCAACCACTTGGCGGGTTCTGTATGTCATTTCTTTCCTCTTTATATCTCCTTCCCAACAAACTTTCCTGCTCTTCGTGGAATGCAGTGCATTAAAAGACATTACTATTTCACTATTTTTTAGTGGACCGGCTCGCTTCCTGCCACCACGACCTGGGCTCGAACTGGTTTTGCTCTGTTGATCTGGTCGTGAGGCAGTTTCCCAGCGTCCGGACAGCAAAATGGTGGCTAGTGTGATGGGCGAGTCTCATCCGGCTGCTTCTGGGACCCCCAGAGGCGACCCGGGCCCACTCCCAAAACCCATCTGCCCTCCTCGGGGTTCCATGGTCAGCTAGGCCCGGCGCGAGCCGAGTGCCAGCCTCCCCAACCGTCCGTGAGGCCCTGTATACTGGCCCGCATGCAGCTCCCTGGGCAGGGCCACCAGGCTCCGACAAGATGGAGGTGAGGTGGGAAGGGACAACCACTCCTCCATCTGACGACTTCCCAGTGATTCCCGCCTCTTGGAGCCGCCTACCTGGGCTCGAACTGGCTTTGCTCTGTTGATCTGGTCGTGAGGCAGTTTCCAAGCCGTCCGGTCAGCAAAAATGGTGGCTAGTGTGATGGGCGAAGTCTCATCCGGCTGCTTCCGGGACCCCCAGAGGCGACGGGCTCACTCCTAAAAGTCATCTGCCCTCCTCGGGGTTCCATGGTCAGCTAGGCCCGGCGCGAGCCGAGCGCCAGCCTCCCCAGCCGTCCGTGAGGCCCTGTATGCTGGCCCGCGTGCAGCTCCTGGGCAGGGCCACCAGGCTCGACAAGATGGAGGGGGAAGGGATGACCACGCCTCCATCTGACGACTTCTCAGTGATTCCCGCCTCTTGGAGCTGCCTACCCATACCAGCATTTTCTGTCACTGTCACTGTCTTCCCATTCATCATCGATTTGCTCGAGTGGGCCCCAGTAACATCTCCATATGTCCTGTCTCATGATAGTAGAGCCCAAGGCATCTGCTTGCTCCAGGAACATAAAGAGCCTCAATCCATTCGGAATGAGGTCTATAATTGTTACTGGTATTTGGCATATATATCAAATACAACACGGGCAGCTTGCCAGGCTCTGCCGTGCAGGTAGCATACATTGTAGGCATCTCTAAGTCCAGCATTTGTTGATGAACCATGGCGGGCCGCGCGAACCGGGCGCTGATAGGCTGGTCTGCTGGGTGGAGGTCTGACGCAGAGAGAAGTCCGGATGTGGAAAATGGAGGCCCCTCATGGAGTGGGGGGGTCGTCTGGCTTGGTGCGAGGCTCAGCTGGGATGGCGGGCCAGGGCTAGAACCCACCATCCCCTCTGGGTGCCTCGTGAGCGGCTGGTCACAGGGGAGAGCCAGTAGCAGCTCTGCCCCATGTCTGCGAGTCTTTGGACCGGCATACCTGAGCCGGATTTAAGAAAGACTGCTGCAGGGTGGAACTTCGATGAGCCGGGCGCTGATAGGCTGGTCTGCTGGGTGGAGTACTGACGAGAGAGAAGTCCGGATGTGGAAAATGGAGGCCCTGATGGAGTGGGGGGGGGTCGTCTGGCTTGGTGCGAGGCTCTGCTGGGATGGTGGGCCAGGCCTAGAACCCACCATCCCCTCAGGGTGCCTTGTGAGCAGCTGGTCACAGGGAGAGCCAGTAGCAGCTCTGCCCCATGTCTGCGAGACTCACAGACCAGCATTTTCTACTTAAAATTATTTTTCCCCATTATAACTTGTAGTAGAAGATCTATATATTAATCATTTGTGATTTTTAAATACGTTGGGAAAATTTCATTTTTATATTTTGTAGGGCAGAATTTAGAATAGATTGTAAATTTTAAATTTTATTTCAGTGTTAGATACTAAAAATGTAGACCAGTCAATGCACCAAGTGTTATAAAATCTGTATTCTAGTATATTTCCAATTTTCCTTTTTTTTAATCCTTTTTTTCCTGGCCTTTGCCTTTTAAAATTTTATTTGTAGAATACAGCTGACTTGCAAACATTATTGATGTAAAAATAAGGGATATTTTATATGCAAAAATGTCGGGGCTCACCGCCGGGGTCCCCCGACAGTGCCGGGAAGCGAAGTTCCCTTCTACCTCCAAAGCCGGCGGGAATGGATGAAAACTCAAGAATCTGATGCAGTTTTAAAAGGCTTTACTTATCACAGGTTCAGGCATACAAATCAGCAAAAGGAAAAGCCCGGTGCTTAGGATTCCAGGCTAGAACCCCAGCCACGTGTAGGCCAAGATGGCGGCCACCACGTGTAAAGGCTTTGTAAAGGGAAGAAGACAAGACTTCCAAGAAGGGTGAGCGCTCACAAAGGGAGAGCCCACAAAGAAGCGGGAGAGAGGAAACCGGCTAGTTTTATACCTCTGCCACTCAGACCTTCCTCCCACTGTTATGGAAAGCAGGGTGGGTCAAATGCCCTTAGGTAATCCCTCCCTGCATCTCACCTAGGCCCTTTAGTATGCTAATGTTTTGAGACAAGATCTGCCTGGGAATGCCTTTATAGGGTAGAGAAGGGGGTTTCTGAGATGGCATGTCTTTGTACCAAAGACTAATACTAATGCCAGTTAAATATTTCTCCAAGCCTTCACAAGTCTCTTCTACTTCATTTTAGTTTTATATTTTAGTTGCCTTTGAGTATATCAGGGAGCCATGCTTGTTTGCTTGGAAGCAAACAGCATTTCTCTCTGATCTAATTACTTAGGTGTCCTACGTGGCCAGGCTAATATGCTGGTAAGATCTAGCTAGTTCCACGATGATTGGGAGAATATTTATACCAGCTAGTACAGCATACATGGTCGGATAAACTGCCACATTTATACTACCCCCTTATCTACGAAGTGATTTGCAGGAGCAATCCAGAGCAGATGCAGCGGCCCTTAGGAGTCCTGCAACACAAAGACTTTTGTAAAATTACTCAGACTGCAAAATAAACATGTTTATAATTGCATGCTATTAGGAAATAAGTTTCCTAATATGTTTGAAATTTGGGAAAAACAAATTTCCTAATTTTTTTTTTGTCCCTGAACTATTCTGGGAAATAAGCATTTTGAAGTGAAGGATCTCGGAATTTAACCTCTGAGATTTAGCTCTCTGGCAGGATTTCAGAATATTTGGAGAACCCAGAACTTACCCGTGCTTTGTTCACATAAGTCGACCAAACTGGCGCCCTCCACACTTCTGTCACTGAGATGAGCTGTCCTCTAAGTGTCGAGAGAATTACAAGCTGTGGGAATGATACACAGTTCAGGCTAGGAACCATGGTGCATAGCAGTAAAGTTGTTTAGTGTTAGAAATTTTATGTCCCCTGATTATTTAAGAGCAATCTGATGATTAGAAGTCGGAAAAAAAATTTCCTTGTGCATGGAAAAAGTCCTGGAGGGGGTGGGTGGGGAGCATCTCAGGTCAGGCTGAGATAGAACAACTCTCCTTGCGTTGCATACAGCTGACCTGGGTTTGATCCCCAGCATTGCAGATGGTGCCCCCCATCTCATTTCTTAAAAATAAATTTCTGCATGGGAGAGGTAAAAAGACCCTGTATATGGGCGATTCCTTATTGGGAGAGGTAGTGAAGACCATGCATGTGGGCATTTCCTGCATGGGACAGGGAGCGAAGACCCTGCATATGGGCGATTTCTGAATGGGAGAGTTAGGTAAGACACTGTGTGTCGGAGATTTGGGGTCTAATCCCAGACACTCCACATGTTCCTCGTGAGCTTCAACCAAGAGTAAACCCCCAAGCAAACAAAAGTTAGGAATCCCTGGAAGATTTTTATCTTGTAAAGTGGATTTTGAGAAGACTCAGCCCAATTTCACAATGTTGAAATCAACATTACTTCATTTTGCACTTGGAAAAACTTCAGGGCTTGGTAACCAAATGAGATTCATCTGTGGAACTGGGCCGTTTTTTGGGAGGCTGTCGCGCCATCAGGCAGAAAGGGTAATCTCCCCACCCCATTCCCAGAAGACCCCAGGCTTGTCAGCCCTTAGGTGGGTCCCACCTGGGAAGACTCAACTGTGGTCATTGTTTTTAAGATCACTTGAAGTGTGTGCCGTTTCTTTGGCAGAAGATGTCTAGTATCTGAACAGTTTAATAGTCTTAATCTGTCTAATATCCAGCATCTGCTTAGGTTAAGATTTCATTCTGAAGGTTTATGTGGGATTTTTGTTACATTATTGATAGAATGTTTGGAAGGCTAAAGGTCTTCCAACATAGCTTGTTTGTGGCACTAGCTTGTATTCCAAAGGGTGGTCCCCAAAATAGGATGTGACCATGGAGGGCTATTGCAAGCGTATTCAAAGGAGTTCAGAAGGAAATATAAAGGTTCTACTTATGTTTAGTTTTTAATTTTATATGTGCTTAGTAATAGAGTTATATAAATACATAATAATAAATGGTATAAAGATATTGGCTTTTTTTTTGGGGGTGGCACACCTCGTGGTGCTCAGGACTTACTCCTGGGTCTGCGCTCAGGAATCACTCCTGGTGGTATTAGGGATGCTGGGATCAACCCGGGTCGGCAGTGTGCAAGTATAGCTCTGCCTGCGATACTGTCGTCTGGCCCAAGGCAAGCAAAGCTTTCAGTGATGAAGTACATGTATCAAAGAAGTCTAGATAATCGCTTAATGTATTATTCA
>JAJIBD010034970.1:0-25863 GCA_021461705.1 Cryptotis parvus
TATTCATTGTAGGTGAGCACATATACAAGTTCAGCAGTCATGGAATAAAAAAATACAGATCTCTCAGAATATTAAAATTGAGTAAAACCATGGGATCCAGTAACTCCACTCCAAGACATCTATCCACAAATTCTAAAACACCCACTTTAAAGACATGCAGATTTTTCAGATCACCTGCGAGGAATTGAGTGTTTGGGAGGAAGGGAATGTAGGAGTGGGGGGGGGGGGGTCCCTTGGTACAATGCGTCCATGACCCTGAGCCTCCTTCTTGAGGCGAAAAGGAGGTGATGGGAAACAGGACTGATGGTCAGTGGCCTTTTGTTTTTTTTAGAACCAAACCACATTATTACAGAAACTCTAGGGGGTTGGGGTTACAGGTCTACACGTACGGTGTGATAGATCATTTACAGTGGTAAAACGTTTCAATAGAGCGTAATTCTTCTGGGTGGATTAACTCAAGGAGACGCTCCGCCTAGGGGCTGTCCTGAGAGATCCACCCATAGGTACCCCCATCTATGTTGCTTTTCTCTTTCCCTTGCTACTAGTACATACCAAACAATAAAGTTTACTACTCATTAACATTTGCAGTCATTTGGATAAAGGCAGTAAGAAATATAGATTGCAAAACTTAGTTCTCTGGACTCTGAGGACACAATTTAAAAAGCTGACTCTGAACTCTGAACTCTAGCCACCTAGGTCACCTTGGGAAGTGTCTGAGGAAATGTTAGGACTAATGGAAATCTAGAATGCACCTCCCCCATCACAATCCCACCAGATAGTCCTCAGTCTACAGCTGGCTTCCATTGTTGTGCCTTGAGTGGGAAATGATCCCTGCCTCTGTTTTCTTGAGTTGCTGTGGAATTCAGATTGAGGATTTTCTCATTTTAGGTAAAAAATTCAACCCTAAATCTTAACCAGGTCTTTGCCAGGCCTGCCACCTTCCCTCACACATATACACACAAAGAATTTTAAGAGGAGACAAATACTGAATCAAAATGAGCTTGTTTCGGGCCAGAGAGATAGTCCAGCGGGTAGGGCGTTTGCCTTGCACGCGGCCGGCCTCTGCCGGCCTGGGTCCGATCTCCGGCATCCCATATGGTGCCCTGAGCACCACCAGGAGTAATTCCTGAGTGAAAAGCCAGGAGTAACCCTTCAGCATCGCCAGGTGTGACCCAAAAAGGCAAAAAAAAAGAGCTTGTTTGGAAAAACGAGGACTGGTAGAGAGAGAGAGAGAGAGACAGACAGACAGATAGTCAGAGAGACAGAGAGACAGAGACAGAGTCAGAGACAGAAACAGAGAGACAGAGAGAGAGAAAGAGAGAGAGAGCACTGTTCAAGAGAGTGGGGATAAACATCAAATTCACATCCCAAGTAGACCTCCAGTGAACACCCAAGGATAATCCATAAAGGGAGTTTGCATCTCGGGCAGATGAGGGCAAGTGTGTCTTTTGCTCTGCCAAGTTATTTAAGCTACAATTTTCTAACTGCTGCCCCTCCCACTTCCGTAGTCAGTTAGAGTAGATGCCAAGGGGAAGAGTTTTAGATTGCATGGTCCTCTTTTGTTCTTGCAGACCCTTTGCTTCAGGGTGCAGCCTTTTCTCCTGGAGACCCAGCTAAGCCTTGCTTTCTTCCAAGGATCCATTCTGGCCCTAGGCTTCAGATGCAGAATTCCCAAGTTCCTCTAATGGGTGCTGTGTCTTAAAGGCTTTTGTCGGGTTCCAAAGAACTTGGTATTTCCCCAACAAACATTGCCAGGACACCCATCCCCCATTTCTCTGCTTAGAATATAATTATGATGGTCTTAGGGACCATATTTTTTAGGCAATTATAAAACATGTCTGCCACAAATTTCCTATTTTTCAATATAAATCAATTATCAATACAGATAAATATGTGAAAAATAAAAAATTCTAGAAACCTCATTTCTTACACATTTTCCTAAGCATGTATTTTCACATGAAAGACTTGCATTACAATTACAGATGTGAGACAAGGAAAACTTTGTTTTACTTTAATTCAGGGAGTGTCACACCTGGCAGTACTCAGGGCTTACTCCTGGCTCTCTGTTCAGGTATGGCTCTCCTGGGCAGTACACTAGGCAAGCACCCTGCCATACTATACTACTAGTCTGTCCCAAGCAAAATATTTTGAGTATTGTTTATTGAAAAATATCTTTAAAGAGTGTAACAGAAAAATGAGTTTGTTTTCCGTGTGTATGTGTGTGTGTGTGTGTGTGTGTGTGTGTGTGTGTGTGTGTGTGTGTGTGTGTGTGTGAGTGTGGGTGTTCTCATTAACAGTATGGGTAATTGGCTTCTGATGCTGTTATTCTATTTTACTGTCTCAAAGGACAGTTTCTCTGCTGCTTCATATTTAAGATGCTCTGCAAAGGTTTTATCACTAAGGTTCCTTAGTATCATTAGAACTCAGATGACTGATAATTCTTTGATTTAGTCACACAGGTGGTCTCAGTGACCTCCCAGAAGTTAGAGCAGACTAATAAAAATCATTACTTTTGTGGTAGAAAAATCAAAATTGCTTAGAGAAATCAGAGTCCTACCACAGGTTACTGAAGGTCTTTTATTCCATTTCTTTTGATTTTATCCTCTTCAGAATAGAGAACAGAGGAAAAGCATTCTAAGGTTCAAAATAAATCTCTAATGATATGCTTTAATAAAAATGGATATCTGCACCACCCTTTAAGAGATGTCTTAAGAGATCTGTTTGATGATCCTGATAGGTCTCTGAGACCTATGTCTCTTAACCAACACCAAAAACAATAAAGATTTCCCAGCTGATACCATGAAAAAGAGTAAGTACCATAAGTAGATAAAAATTATTTTCTGTCTTGAGAAATTAACACATTCTTGGTATCTTCTTCAATAATTCAGTTGAACTTTTAAAATCCTTTAATATTGAAAAAATTGTAGAAGGCGGTTTAGTAGTCCTTTGTAAGATATTAAGATAACAACTAGTGATATGTATTTGCATCAATGAGTTTATATCACATAAAGTGTAATCTAAGTAATACATACTATACCTCAGAATTATTGGAACATAGCCCAAAGAAAGTTAGATTGCTTAATATGCCTACAACTTCTAAGATGTAAATATTTTGTGATTAAAATTTTTAAGAAATGTTTCAGTTGCTTCTACACTCCTGCTAGTCGAATGGAAATGTCCCCTTAATATCTGAGTAATGGAAAGAGGAGTGGTTTGATGATAATGAAAGGGCATTTTGTTGTTCGTGAGTACTAGACAGGCTATCAAGAATAAAAAGAATAATTCACATGGAAGTTTTTCCCTGTTGCATATTCAGAGGCAGGCATACAAAAAGAAAGTAACAGCAAGGTTGTCAATTTTTAGCTATTTTGCCACCAGTAATTATTTATTAAAGTAAAATCAGAATAAGATAAGATAAAGACATAGAAAATTTATTATTTTCATAGAAGATAAATCATTAATAAATTTATCTTCCATAACAGAGGCAAAAATAAATTTGTATAGAGAAAGAAAAATAGAGGTTATTAAAACTTCAGCAATTTTGGAAGCCAAAAGCTTTGTTTTTCTATGCATGTGCTATATATTACTGTGAGATGTCACAAACATATATGTGTGTGTATGTATGTGTGTGTATTCTTTTTAATAGAAGTGTCATTTAACAGAAGTGTCAGGAAATAGTAATAGTTTCAACAATTTATGAATCAAAAAGAAAAGTATGTTTTAGGCAAGGGGATGGAATATATCAAATGATGTCAAATTCTTGGCCCTGGGCTATGAAAGAATGTCAAGAATAGACAAATAGGATGTGTGAGTGTGTGCGTGTGTGTGTGTGTGTGTGTGTGTGTGTGTTTTGGTGTGTTTGTTGGGAATGAGAAGGAAACTGGCAATAATATAATAGCACAGACAAAGGAACTTGGAAGTTTTGGTTTTTAGATGTGAGATAACAAAATATATGAAAACCATAGAGGTCAAGATTGCAAATACACTATCAAACTGTAATATGAAAATTAATTTAGTGAAGGAAATTATTATTTAAGTATAATGTATGAGAGAGGGTGTTTCTATCACATGCTGTCCAGTAACTGTGTTTGTGGTTTCTTATTTGTTCTATGTCTTCACTAATATTTCTACTCTAGAATGTATGCATTTTTTGTTTGTTTGTTATTCCTGTAGTATCTGTTTCTCAGCAAATTATCTTTACAGATTCACTTTCCAAATGGTTGACCTTTGAATTACCTTATAATATCATATAAGAATTTATAAGGCAATTGCTTTTAGGAAGAAACAGTTTAAATATTTATTTTTCAAATGCAGATCACTCAGAAAATTGTGATAATATTTAAAATCACATTGAACAAGTAAAATACCATTCACACAACAAACTGATCATGTCTCCTGGGAGATGCCATTTTATTTAGTGGTGTAGAAATAACAGGGTCCAAGGAGACTGAGGTGCTAGATAAAACATATTCTCACAGCTACTATTATTTTAAATAATTAATGTACATTATGAATTAGGAATAGCTGAGTTCTATGAATAGCAATAATTATATTTTTTCTGCTAGTTGATATTAAAAATAATTGTTGATAAAATAAAAGTAATACTAATAAAAGGTGAAAAAAATTGACTTTTACTCATATTTTGCCTCTGAAACTATATAAATACAATTATATGTAAATATCATAAGTGTTTGCTATGATCTAAAGAAAAAGACTGATTGGAAGATGTATATAGATATATAGATTATATATAGATACACAAATACATATGTGTGTTAATAGTAGTACATCTTAAACAATGATAAAATGATAAAAGGCATATATATATATATACACATATATATCCCTCTTCCAATCAGTCTTTTTCCTGTTATCGTATGAAAAATATATAATATACATTATATATTACATATTATATAATAAGGATGAGGTTGGACAATAACCTATCTGAATATATTTAGGTGCATTTCAGCATTATAATGCACCTAGAACTCTAACTTACTATATGAAAATAGTCTATTGTTTAATTATTTTCTGGAAATTATCTTCATCCTTCAAACCTGGCTAAAACTGTTTAGATCTCTGTGAATTGGGAGCTTATTTTATAGTAACTATGTTTGTTGACCTAATAGTGTATGAATAATCATAAGGAGAATTTTTGTATGTCAAATGAGGTTTATGTTTCAGATCTAATTCTGTGCTTGGCAAATGTTGACAATAAAAGACTTGGTTATGTTTAAAATGACTTGTCTGAGACTTTCCAGAGTCAGATGGAAGGAGTAGTTGCAGCACTATAAACGTGATTGTTAGGCAGGAGGAGAGAGAGAGAGAGAGAGAGAGAGAGAGAGTAACCTGCATTGCACCACTAGGACAAAAGAGTAATATAAAAAAATAGGCATGTAGATGCATGTTACACTAGTTACACAATCTAGTACTTACACCTGGGTCAGACAAATGTGTCTGGGAGCTTAGGTGGGCAAGCATACAATTTGTAAAGGCAAGAATCACATCATTATCATAATTCTTCCATTCCTACCTTTACGGAAAAATTGAGGGAATAAAAGCTCAGAGTCAATTAATTGAGGAAAATGAATGACATTTGTGTTCTGTAAAGGAAATAAAATTGTCCTTATTACATAAAATATGAAGAGTTTACACAAGACTTACCAGATGATTTGTGATTTTAGAATCAAGCAAAAGGCTATATTGTATTATGTGCATAAAGAATCATTGCATAGTTACCTATGAATAATTTTAGAATTATAACTTATTCAAACATTGTTAAGCTTCTCTTAAGAAAGGTGTGTGTGTGTGTGTGTGTGTGTGTGTGTGTGTGTGTGTTTGGGCTGCACCTAGCTGTACTCAGGGTGTGCTCTACTTCCGTGTTCAGAAATCATTCCTGGCTGGGCTTGGAGAAGCATATTGGATATTAGAAATTGAATCCCAGTGAATTGAGCTCATGGCATGTTTCCTACCCACTGGACTGTCTCTCCAGTCTCAGAATATTTTTAAATGTTTATGATTCCAAACTCTTTACATATTGGCATATTGATTCCACTGGACAATTTCAAGAATGTTAGCACATCTTATGCCATGATAGAATTTTCAACTTCTACATAATACCAAATAAAGAATCATTGCAAGAGAGAACAATCCACTGCTACTGATACACATTCTACATGTCCAAAACACTGATCCAAGTAAAGTTTAAAATGCAGCACAATTTTGTACTGATAGACCAAAAATGGAGGGAGTAGAGTTGCAAAGGCAAAAATGTTTAACAGTGATTTTTGCAAAGCTTTAGATATTTTGGAAATTCGTAAATATTTCCCTTTACAATAGTTATTTTATAGCTTGGCTTCTTGTTATTGCCAATATTATAAAAATATATTTATACTGAAATTTGAAACAGATTTGGAAATAAAATTTTAGACCAATTGAGGATAGTCATTAAAGATAAAAATGTATTAGTCTATGGAAGATTATTTTCAATCAGTTCATATTCATAAAATGCATGATATAAGGCATGTTCCAGGATAAACAATTAAACATGGATCAGAGAGATAGTACCTGGTTTAGAGACCCCCCCACCAATGCTGGATTGGAATCAAATCCCCAGCAACATATTTAGATAAGGGTTGATATTTTGAAATGATATCAAATCAACAATGAATATATATTGTTTATATATACCAAAAATGTATCTTTGTGAATATTTAACCAACTTGTTGTTGAACATCACAATGCTTGCCTAACTATTGCTAATAGCTCTGCAGTGAAGGTAAATATACATTTATATATTTAAGTTATAATATAAAATATTTACTTGAATAAATGCTAAAAAGGTGGAGTTGATAGATCATATCATAGATCTATTTTTTAATATTTTTATTTATCTGTTTCTCATGAGACTAAACCAAAAGTATATTCCACCAGTGGCATATCAGGGTTACTACTTCAAATAGAATGTCAGTATTGTTTCTGGCTTATAATTTGCTAATATCAGGTATGAACTGGTACCACATTACTTATTGATTTGTAAATATCTGCTAATAAATGATAATGTGCATTTTTTCTTTCTGTTTTGCCATTTGTGCACCTTTGTTGGAGAAACTACTGTTCAGTTTTCTCCTTATGGGGAGATGTTCTGGACCAGTCAGCAGCACTCAGGGATTACTCCAGGCTCTGTGTTTAGGGATCTTTTCTAGCGGTGCTTGGGTGATTATATGTGGTGTCAGGGATTGCACCAGTGTTAGGCACTGCAAAGCAAGTGACTTAAACATGTATCTCTGGCCAAGTTTCTCCACATTTTTGATGCTGTTATTTGTTTTGTTGTTGCTCTTTGCAAGTTCCTATATATCTGGAAGACTAGTCCTTTGTCTGATCTGTGCGCTGTCATTTACTCAGCGGAATATCTTTTTTTTAGCAAGTTTTTTCACATTGCATAAACTTTAATGCAGGTCCAATTGTTTAATGTAGGTCCAATTGTTGTTTGTTTTTCTTGGTCACATTCAGTAGTGCTCAGGACTTACTCCTGACTCTGCTTTCAGTGATTTTTCTTTCCTTCTTTTTTTTTAATTATACCACTGTGAAATATCCAATTACAAAGATGTTCATGTTTGGGTTTCAGTCATTCAGTGTTCCAGCACCCATCCCTCCACCAGTGCCCATTTCCCAACACCAATGTACCCTGATTCCCCTCCCTCCCCCAGCCTGCCTCTATGGCAGGCACTTTGCCTCTCTCTCTCTCTCTCTCTCTCTCTCTCTCTCTCTCTTTCTCTCATTCTCTCTCTCTTCCTTCTCTTAGACTTTGTGGCTTTCAATATATCCAGTGATTTTTCTAGTAGAACTCAAGGGCCCTAGGTAGTGCCAGAAATCAAATCCAAGCCAGCTGTGTGCAAGGCAAGCACTCTAACCACTGCACTGTTTTTCTTTCCCCAAATCACCACCCATTTATTATCTGTGCACTGGATTTGCTTTCTAGAATGGAAAAACTTCTCAGTAAACAATTGAAAATAATTAAAAGAGGGAATTTTATCCATGTTTTCTTCAAAGCATTTTATGGATTTTGGGCACTAAAATCTAGATTTTTCTAAAATCAAATATATTTTAATTTAAACTCCTTTCAAAGTGTCAGACTGTGAATAAGGAGAAAAAAGTCAAAGTTATTAAATCTTAACCTCTGCAGAATTAAGGAACAAAGTTAAGGAATTCATACCATAAAGTGAGAAAATGATACCCTGAATAGTTTTTAAAATGATATTAATCATTTCAAAAATAGTTGCCAAATTAAGAGATGTATTCCAGGTGAATGTGATTATACTTTGTGTGTATATTATGTGAGGTGCATATGATATACAACAGGTATTACACATTAAAGTATTTTACTTATAATAGCTATGCCCAGTGCAATAGATTATGTAAGTGAAATTTCCATTGTACTGAATGGCAGTACTCATCGATAATATTAAATAAGAATAATAAACAAAAGGAATGTAAAGTTCCCAAGATGGAATAGTAGAGAATAGAAATATTTTACATTTATGTGAGAAAGGAAGAAGAGCAGAGTTCCCTTCTCACACTAAGAAAAAGAACATTTTAGTTTGGATAAAAATCACAGAGTGACATAATTCATTTGAAGAACATCTGAACTTTAAATATCTGAGAAATATTAAGGCATAAGACTACAAAATGTGACTTGCGTTTCAAAAACAGTTTCAAGCACTTGAAAGATTAAGGAAAACGTTATGGAGTATTAAAATAAAAGTATGATGGCATGGGCTAGATAGACAGTGTAGTAAGTAAGATGCTTTCCTTGTATCTTGCAAACTGAGTTCAGTACCTACCATCCCATGGGGTCCCCCAAGCACAAGTAGAAGTGATCACTGAGCACTGAGCCAAAAATTAATCCCTACACACAACCATATGTGGCCAAAAATATAGTAATAAACTAAAATAAACAAGATTTCAGATGCATAAAACTTTGTTTGGTTGAGAGTAATAAGAAGATAGAGATACTAGTGACTTTATGAACGAATTAAAAATAATTTCAAAGGCACAGTGTAATATTTGGAAATGTTAAATGAAAACTTGTTTAACGGATCTTGTGTGAAATGGGATTATCATGAATTATAGGAAAAATGACATCAATGCATTTGAGGATTTTTTATGTAAATATCTTAAAGGTATTCTCCCACATGGATGTAATGTTGCATGTCAAATCACCTGGTAAGAATATGAAATATAATTCAGAGCACTAGAAAAATGAAGTTTATGTGTTTAATTTGTCTTTTATTTTACTTAAAATAAATATTGTTATTTGTTTTCTAGGTGAATGCATCCTTTGAGAGTGCCAAATGAAGAAAATTAATGTTTCTAGTGATTGGAATATTCCAATATGCAAAACTTACCTTACATAAAAAAGTGTTTGCTTACACATAACACCCCATCACATTATTTTTCCTTTTTCTTGTTTGTAAGTTTAATATTGGCTATTCCTGGATATAAAATTCAATATTTTATTCCCATGGTGATGGGAATAATACCTGTACTGATTATGATTAAAGGAAAATAATGTTAGGTTGGTTGGATTACCTATAATTTTATGAAGCCATATGGTATAGTTTGTGATCCTATAATTCCAATTAAATATTTTATACATTTCTTTGGGGTATAATCCAAAAAATTAATAATGATAAATCATACAACAATAACAACATTTATCCTTCTGGGACTGACAGATGACCCACAATTGCAGATCTTACTTTTTATCTTTCTATTTTTAACTTACATGCTTAGTGTAACAGGAAACTTGATTATTATCATCCTTACGTTGGTGGACTTGCATCTTAAAACTCCTATGTATTTTTTTCTCAGAAATTTTTCTTTTTGGAAGTCTCATTTACAACTGTCTGCATTCCTAGATTCATGTACAGTTTATCAACTGGAGATAACACTGTGACTTACAATGCTTGCGCAATTCAAATATTTTTTGTTATTCTCTTTGGAGCAACAGAATTTTTCCTCTTGGCTGCCATGTCCTATGATCGCTATGTTGCTATCTGTAAGCCCCTTCATTACATGACCATCATGAGCCATCGGGTGTGCACCATGTTAGTTCTCTCCTGTTGGGTTTCAGGATTGCTGATCATTCTTCCACCTCTTGGCATGGGTCTGGAGCTAGAGTTCTGTGACTCCAATGCCATTGATCATTTTAGCTGTGATGCAGGCCCTCTACTAAAGATCTCGTGTTCAGATACATGGTTAATAGAGCAAATGGTTATCATCGTGGCTGTTTTTGCACTCATTATCACCCTAGTGTGTGTAATTCTTTCCTACACCTACATCATCAGGACTATTCTCAAATTTCCATCTGTTCAACAAAGAAAGAAGGCCTTTTCTACGTGTTCATCACACATGATTGTGGTTTCTATTACATATGGGAGCTGTATTTTCATGTATCTCAAGCCCTCTGCAAAAGAAGAAGTAGCCATAAATAAGGGTGTTTCATTACTGACTACTTCAGTTGCACCCTTGTTGAATCCTTTCATTTATACCTTAAGGAATAAGCAAGTGAAGCAAGCTTTCAATGACTCCATAAAGAGGATTACATTTCTCTCAAAGAAATCCAAGTTCTGATGAATCAGAGTAAAATTCAGAAGAATATCTAAGTATTCAATTATATCATATAACTTATTTATTTCATCCCATAATATAGCATTATTAAATTCATTTCATGGTACATCCGAATCTAACTTTAATTAAACTCTGTTTATTTTCAAAAAATTCATGTATTTTTTCTCATTATGATGCTATAAAATATATCTCAAGCTTATTGAGCCTATTTTTACTACTGATCTAGAGCTTTATTTATCCTTTAGGGGATAATTAGAGCAGTTATATTTAAAAAAATATGACTTTTAGAGAAGGCATATTTTGTAGTAGTAGTATTTGTTGCTGCCTGAAAATTTTATCAATATTAAAACAATAAAGTGAAGTTATTAAATAATAAATATAAATTAATAGATAAAAGATATACATAAAATAATAGATACAAATCAAATAGAAAATAACAACAGCGAAATATATTAAAATAAATTAATACCAAGAAAGACACTCAGTCTAATAGCAAAAACAAAAAATTTAAAAACAGTAAAGAAGAAAACTTAGTCCCATACTAAGTTACTCCCCAAAGGGAATTCATTTTCATTTTCTTTTACTTTCCATTAAACATTTATACTTTCCAAAAAAAAGAAAAAGAAAGAAGAAATGAAGAGACTAAAAGATCTTCTAAATTCCTAGAATTTAAGAATTAGTAATATCTTTAGAATAACTGAAGAGACATTAGTTCTTTATGTATAATTATAAGAGAAGTTGTTCACTGAAGGCAAATACTTGTGGGTCAGTTCAACTATTCCAACTACTTAAAATGCTTCAATGCTTCAGGACTCATAACTTGCTCATGCAGAGACCTGGTTTCTATTGGCAATGACAGACTTTTGGAACATCACTCAGCCTAACAGCACCATATTGAAAGACCCTACTATTGAGTTATCCAGCAAGAAGGGCTAATCATTTCCAGAACTGTGCCTACGCTAGGTATATTGAGTTCTATGTGAATGTCGCAGCCAATCCCCAAAATCCATACATTTAACTTGAGGCTCTTTACGTTCCTGGAGCAAACAGAGGCCCTTGGGCTCTACTAGCATGAGACAGGACATATGGAGCTGTTACTGGAGCCCGCTCAAGCAAATTGATGATGAACAGGAAGATAGTGATAGTGATAGTGAACTTAAAACATATTTACCCATAATTCTACTTATTATGCTTTATAACATTGGCATAAGTATTAAACAAAAATTATTCTGATAAAATGTCACTTGTCAGTTGCCTTCCCATTGTTCATTGATTTGCTCAGGCAGGTGCCAGTAATGTTTCCATTCATTGGGAATGAGGTCCATTATTGCTGCTGTTTTTGGCATATTGAATGTACCACGGGTAGCTTGCCAGCCCTGCCGTGGCTCTGGGTTCATACCAAGGACCAGTCTTTTTCAATGTCTGACTATCTGATAAAATATGACTTTAATACTATGTGATATTCACTGACGAAGTCACAAGACTTCAAGGACAACCAGTCAAAAAATATTTTATTAATTAAAAAAAAATTTTTTTTGCTTTTTTTTTTTTTTTTGGTCACACCCGAAATGCTCAGGGTTTCTTCTGACTCTGCACTCAGGAATTACTCCTAGCTGTTCTCAGGGGACCATATGGGATGCCAGGATCGAACCCAGGCCGGCATGGGCCGGCTGCGCAAGGCAAATGCCCTACCCAGCGGGACTATCGCTCCGGCCCCTAATTTTTTAAATTTTTTTTATTGAAGGAGGTGCACCCTTCCTGGACTTACTGCAACCCAAGACCAATGAGCGGAGTGGACAGTGCAAGCTCCTATTCCATCTCTCTGCTCCAAAATCCATTTAATATATTGTCTTTGAGAGGGGACACACACATCAGATATTTAACTGAAAAGAACAGATACTACAGTTGAACTTAGCCAAAAGGCCTAAAAGGGATAGCAAAACTTTTAAAAATGAAAAAAAAGGAACTAATCATAAAGTTATTCTTAAGAAGACAATTGAAGCAAATAGCCATAAAGTTATGCGCTTAGGGCCTGAAGAAAGTACAATATTATATTTTCTTTTTCATTGGTGGCTCACACTGGCAATGTCCAGTAGCAGTAACCATGCTCAGCAATGGTGCTCAAGTATCTCTGCGCTCAGGGATCATTCCTGGTGGTGGTCAGGACACCATGCGCTGGGTCTGTCTCACTGCGTGAAAAGAGATTTTTTTCTTTTTTGGTTTTTTTGGGTCACACTCGGCGGTGCTCAGGGGTTACTCCCAGCTCTTCGCTCAGGAATTATTCCTGACCGTGGTGCTCAGGGGACCACATGGGATGCCGGAGATCAAACGCGGGGTCAGTCACGTGCAATGCAAACGCCCTACCCGCTGTGCTATCGCTCCGGCCTGCAAAGCAATGTATTACCCACTAACTATACTCTCTCCATCCTACTATTTTTTTTAATCAGTGAAATAAAAGTGACAGGAAGAAGGAAAGAGGGGATGGAGAAAGGTAACCTCTGCTGATTAATAAGCCCATGGCCTTTAGTCCAAGAGATACATTCGGCAATGCTTGGGGGCAACTTTAGTTTTGGTGCTTGACAAAAACTCCCAGTGTTGCTTAGGTAAACATGCAATGGCAGAGGGAAAAAAACAATAGGGATCCCAAAGGCAAAGCATGCCCTCTAGCTCTTTGATATTTTAAATGATCTTTGACAGCAAATAATTGCTTCAATTGACAGGTCAAACAAAAAAGCCATTACAGATATTTTAGCAATAATTTCTCATAGAAAACTGAAAATTCAGAAGATTTTAAATTTTAAAGTAGAAGTTAAAGTTAAAATAGCAGTTAAAGTAGCAGAGAAAATGTGTTTTAAATTAGTTTAGGTATTACTAGAGTATCCCACCTGCACGGTAGAGCCTGGCAAGCTACCCGTGTCGTATTTGATATGCCAAATACCAGTAACAATTATAGACCTCATTCTCATGATCTGATGGAATGGTTTGAGGCTCTTTATGTTCTGCAGTGAGCAGATGCCCTTGGACTATACTAGCATGTGACAGGATGTATGGAGATGGTACTGGTGCCCGCTCGAGCAAATTGATGAACAACAGGAAGACAAGTGATGCAAGTGATACAAGTGAAGTACAACTTTGAAAATTACTGCCATTTTATTTATTTTTAATTTTTATTATTATTGTTATTATTATTATTGTTGTTGTTGTTATTATTATTATCATTGCTTTGGGGGTCACACCTGGCAAATGCTCAGGGGTTACTCCTGGCTCTGCACTCAGGAACCACTCCTGGCGGTGCTCAGGGAACCATATGGGATTCCTGGGATCGAACCTGGGCCGGCATGGGCTGGCCGCGTGCAAGACAAATTCTCTACCCGCTGGACTATCACTCTGGCCCCATTACTGTCATTTTAAATTACCAATGATATGTCAACTCTGTCAAACACTTCAAAGGCTCTTAATGATATGGCAAGCATGTTTCTATATTGGTATTAAAATACATAGAAGAAAATTAATTCAAATGAACAATATATCATAGGTAGCAGCGAATGGAATCTGAATTCTAATATAAAGTCATGCTCAATCCACTACAATATACTGAATACTATCATACTATACTATCAATATACTGATATTCTGAATTATAATATCAAGTCATACTCAATCCACTACAATCAGCACCTTTTATGGGGGAAAAAATTATACTGTATTTAAAAGGATTAAGTTGGGCTGAGGTTTAACTTAGTGGCAAAGCACTGAGGTCATGTGTTAGATGTCAGCTAGATTTTTATCAAAAAAAGCGAAAAAGAGTAAGAAATCATAGAGAAAAAATTTCACTTATAATTGTGTCCTCAAAACCCAAGTACTAAAGAATTAACAAAGGAGGGAAAAGACTTCAGTGAAAACTATAAATGCTACTGAAAAAAAAAGATTGCACAGTAAAGTGAACACAAATCTTGTTTATTAATTAAAATATGAATTACAATAAAAATCCTATCCACTGTAGTAAACAGATTTAATCCAATTTCTATCCATAGTGCTGTATCCTGCAAGATAACAAAGGTCAGGAACACAAACTTTATTACAATTTGACATTATATGGCCTCATGAGTTATGCCACTGGGTCACCCTGGAGGTGACCAAACTCACTGGGTGTGATTGTAACAGTCCCTAGCACTAACATGGAACTTCAGCCCCTCAGTGTCCACAGGCTGGACATTGAACTATTTGCCCCATTGGTCAAATATCCCTGGAGAAAGTGGTATGTGGGTACGGGAGCTCAGGTTCTTATTCTCAGTCAAAATTAAAACCAAGGTGCTAGAGAGCAAATGCAGTAAAAAGACCTTTAGGGAAAGGGAAAGGAAAAGGAGAGAAGTCCAAGATTCCAGGAAGAAGGTCTTTTACAGAGGGTGCCAGGGAATGGTGGAAGGAAACCTTCCGTTTTTCTCATAATTAAAAAAAAATGGGTAAGTGATCATTTCTCTACTATGCTTCCAAGAACTTTGGCCATTAAAGAGAAGGGGAAGATAGTAAGATAATAATCTTTTTTGTTTATTTATTTTTTGCTTTTGGGTCACATAATGCAATGCTCAAGGGTTACTCTGGCTCTGCACTAGAAAATACTCCTGGCCCTGCCCAGGACCTGTATGGGATGTCCAGGTCGAGTGGCCTGACCACCTGTCCCCTAAGGGTAATGGGGTTCACTTGATCACTTGACATCCTGTTATTCATCAATTTGATAGAGCGGGCACCAGTAACATTTCCATTTGACTCTATCACGTGCCAATGTAGCCCAATGGCATCTGGTTGCTTCAGGAATACGAAGAGCCTCAAACCATTCTTTCAGGGTCTTGACAAAGAAGTCTGACCATCTTGTAGGTGGGCGGCCAGTGATCTTTTGACTTCCCCTGTCGGATCCAGTCAGTAATGGCTCTAGTCCAGCGGTTGTCTCCAAATCGCATTACATGTCCAGCCCACCTGATTTTCGATGCTTTGGCAATCGAGACAGCATCCCTGACTCTGGAATAGTGACGGAGGTCGGAGATCCGGATTCCTTCTCTCACTTGAGTGAGGTGTGATATTCCAAGCATAGCTCTTTCGATTCCCCTTTGGGAGACCCGAATAGCATTCTCATCCTGCTTTCATGCGGGTGATGGGGTTGATGACAGAAAATCATATGCTTGAGATTAGATCACAGATGTCTGTAAAATTGCCTTGCCTACGAACGACTTTGTAAAGCCGTTGTAAAGTCGTTGTAAAGACGTTGTAAAGTTGACTTTTATAAAGTACCTCAATAAAAAAACATCTAAAAAATAAACAGAAAGAGTTTATCATTTGATGGTTGTTGACTCCTGTTAAGTGTTTTCAATGCAGATATTAATGTGATCATATGATTTCTTTGTATTGGTGTAGTATATTACGTGAATAACCCTGTGTATATTAATCCATGCTTGCAAATCGAGAATGGATTTCCTTTGGTCCTAGTGTATGGTCTTATTGATTAATTGTTAGATTCAATTTTCTAAGCTTTGTTGAGGATCTTTGCATTGATTTTTTAATCAGAGATATTTGTCTTAAGTTCTCCTTTTTGTATGATTTATCTGCTTCTGCTATCAAGGTAATGTTTACTTCTTAGAAACTGGGAGTATTTCTGTTTGTTTGAGTGCCTAAAAGAGGCTGTAAACAATTGGCAGCAGGTCTTTATAGGTCTGAAAAACCCACTGAATGAGTTTTTCACTGAATGTGAATCCATGTGGGTCTCAAATTTTGGTCTTGTTTACTATTTCTATTCCCTTAGTAATCGTAGGTCTATTCAGGCATTCTATAACATCTTGGTTCAGCTTTGGGAGTTTATAGGAGTCTAAGAATTTACCCATTTCTTGTAGATACTCTCATTATATGGCATAGAGATTTTCAGAAAAACTTTATCCTGTGAATTTCTGAGTTATCTTTTTGCAACATTCTCCCTTTCATTTCTCATTTGATTAATTAGGATTCTTGATTTTTCTTTGTAAGTAATGCTAGTGTTTTATGGATCTTCCCACCACCACGATCACCATCACCAAAAAAACAGAACAGCTCCTAGTTTCATTGTTTGGATTTTATTTTTGTTCCAATCCATTGATTTCTGCTCTAAGTTTTATTATTTCATTCCTCCTGACTGCTTTGGGGTCTTTTATTAGGTGCTTTTTTTTTTTTTTTGTTTTTAAATTGCTTGAAATTTAAAAAAAATTTGTATGTGCAGGGAGGTTGTTTTGTTTTTTTTTTTTTTTTTTTTGTTTTTGTTTTTGCTCTTTTTGGGTCTCAGGGGACCATATGGGATGCCGGGGATCGAAACCAGGTCAGCCGCATGCAAGGCAACGCACTACCCATTGGACTATTGTTCCAGCCCGGAGGTTGTTTATGTAGTCCCTTTCTCCTTCTTGATGAATGCTTGCATAGTTATGAACTTTCTTCTTAAGACTGCTTTGCCCTGCTTCCCATGAGTTCTGGTATCTCATGTTCTCATTCACATTTGATTCCAAGCATCTTTAGATATCCTTCAGGACACATTGGTTCTTCAATATTGTACTGTTGAATTTCCAGGTATTTGAGCTATTTCTCCATTTCCGTTTGTGGTTAATTTATTTTTCATGGTTGACATGATTTCCAATTATCGTGACTTTACAGAGGTGTGCTTTCTGGCTCAGCATTTGGTTTATCATGGAAAATGACCCATGTATATTGGAGAAGAATGAGTATTCTGCTTTTGGGGAGGGTGAGATATATGTCCACTAAGCTCCACTCTTCTATTTCTTACTTAAAATCTAGTATTTCCTTGCTGATTATTCTAATTGATCTGTCAAGTGATGACAGAGCCTTGTGGAAGTTCCAACAATTATTGTGTTTCTATCAAGGTCTTCAAATCTATTGGCAGTTGCTTTAAGTACTTTGCTGGTCCCTCCTTAAATGAATATATGATTAGGAGTGTGAGTTCTTCCTGATACGCACATCCTTAGATTATTAATAAATGTCTCTTTTCATCATTTTTTTTTTAGTCTTGAAGTTTGTGTTGTCTGATACCCATAAGGCCATCCCCTGGCCTTTTGCTCTTTAGAGTCTCTGGGACTATGATAATTCTCTGTTCTTTTGAATTAATTCTAGAGTTTTTATGGCTATTATCTATTTACTTTGAGGTAGTTTTTCATCTTCTTATGTTGTCTGAAGGTTTTCTGCGTCTCATCTTGAAACTGGTTTTATCCTTGGCAACTGTTATTGTCCTCCTGAGACCTTCCAGTGAATTTTTCAGTTTACCTACCAAATTCTTTAGTTCTGTCATTTCTGCTTATAGTTTTCTCATTTCTCCTCCAATATTGTCTTGTGTTTCATTGGCTGCCAATTCCATTGTTTCTTTTAATTCATTAAGCATCTTCCATATTTGCATTTTAAAATCATGTATGAGAAGTTATGTATCTGATTAGTACTGATTGAGTCTTCAAGACTACAAACCTGCTCATTAAGGGTAGCGGAGTTCTGCATTGCTTCCATATTGTGCCTCTAGCAAACTGGAAGTGAGTCTCTCCAGGAAACTGCTTGTATCACTCCACCATTGGGTAGCTCCCTGGGTAGCACCACTGTTTAGTGCTATCTTTCTCTGTTAAGTTATCCAACATAATTCATTATTATTTGTGTATGTTGCTTGCACTGGTCTCAGGAGATGCTGTATTCTGTGTGGGTTATGAAGAAAGGGTGCAATTTTGTGGCACCGGCACTGCCCAGGATTGCTGATTAAAGTTAGCAAGAGCACTGCCGAGGGTTGCTGATTCTGCCTACCTCATCCACTATGATGTTAGTCTAGTCCAACATTCTGGGCATTCGTCTGCTGGGTTCTCTGCATCACCTTTCTTAACCTGCTAGTAGATTTTATCAAGGAATTAATAATGTTTTTCCAAGAGTTACTAATCGCATGACAGAGGTGAACCTTGGAGATGTCTCTACTGCAAATTTATTTGCAATAAATATCTCTAAAATAGCACATGTTTATGTACTATTTAAGAATTTATTAAATTAATGAAAGTGAAACAGAGCAGTGTTGCAAGGACACCTAAAAGCCCAAAAGCCTCTGTATCTGCCCTGGATTGCCTCCTGCAAATCACTTCATAGAAAGGGGGTAGTTTAAACGTGGCAGTTTATCTGACTTTGTATTCTGTACTAGCTGGTGTAAATATTCTCTCATGCTACCACAATCATCGTCGGACTAGCTAGATCTTACCAGCATATTTGCCTGACCACGTTGGATCTCTAAGTAATTAGACCAGAGAGAAATTCTGTTTGCCTCCAGCAAGCAAACATGGCTCCGGGATAACTCAAAGGCAACTAAAATAAAAACTACCGTGAAGTAGAGGAGACTCTTGTGAAGACTTGGAGAAATATTTAACTGGCATTAGTATTAGTCTTTGGTACAGAGACATGCCACCTCAGAAACCCCCTTCTCTACCCTATGAAGGCATTTCCAGGCAGATCTTGGCTCAAAACATTAGCATATAATAAGGCCTAGGTGAGGTGTTGGAAGAAATTGCATAAGGGCATTTGACCCTTCCTGCTTCCCATAATAGTGGGAGGTCTGAGTTGCAGGGGTATAAAACTAGACTGCTTCCTCTCTCTCTCTCTCTCTCAGGGCTATCTTTTTGGGGCTCACACTCTTCTTGGGAATCTTGTCTTTGTCTCCTCTCTACAGGGCCTTTATACATGGTGGCCACCATCTTGGCCTACATGTGGCTGGGGTTTTAGCGGGCATCCTAAGCACCGGGTTTTCCTGTTGCTGACTTGTATGCCTGAACCTGTGATAAGTAAAGCATTTTAAAACTGCATCGGATTCCTGAGTCTTCATCCATTCCCCACTGGCTTCGGAGGTACAAGGGAACTCATTTCCTGGCACTGTTGGGAACCCCTGTGGTGTCCCCAACAGAGCAGCATCTTGAACTCCCTACAAACCTCAATGAGCTTGGTTATCATGTGGCTATGGTTGATTGTGTTGAATCCTTTTCAGAAGCCAGGTTGGTCGCATGGGTTGTCCTTCATCTAATGTTCTGCCAATCCTGTTCAGGATTACTCGAGTGAATAGCTTGTATATGACAGACAACAGTCAGATGGGGCAATAGTTGCCAAGGTTGTGAATGTCTCCCTTCTTGAACAGTAGAACTGTCCTGCTGGTTTTCCATTGGGAGGGCACTTGCATTCAGACAGGTAGGATGGGAAGAGCCAAGCCAGTGTACTGATGATGAGTACTGATAGCAGATTCTTCAGGTGTTCGGGTCTTACTTGATTGGGCCTAGTGCTGCTCCCTTCTTGACCGACGAAATGGCATGATGGATTTCATAGGGAGAATGTTGGGAATGACATATCCATCCTGTGGAATTTGGTATGTGTGGACATGGCTATCAAAGAGATCTAGTAGAAGTCATGGATAATCTTCTCCATTGCCTTTCCAGAAGATGTGATAGATCCATCAGACCGTCCAGGGCAGTCATCTTGGTCTTATAGTTGGCAAAGGACAGGCGGGCATCGCAAATGCTTTTCCTGGCTTCTGCTGCATTGGCCAAGTATTTCTGCTCTTCTCTCTTTGAGGTCTTCCTTTATCACTTCTCTGCACTGCTTTGCAAGCTTGGACATTATCATCTGGTAGCCAGAAGCTTACCTTGCCACGTGGCAAATGAACGCAAGAGTTTTTGAAGACAGGTGTCCTTTTTTTGTATTTCTCTCTCTCGGCATTCTTCGCACAACCATGGAGGTGCTGAACTGTTCAGGACTCCTCTAAGAGCCTCTGCATCTGCTCTGAATCGCCTCCTGCAAATCACTTTGTAGATAAGGGGTAGTCTAAATGTGGCAGTTTATCTGACCATGTATTCTGTACTAGCTGGTATAAATATTCTCTCATGCTACCACAATCATCATGTGGACTAGCTAGATCTTACCAGCATGTTTGCCTGGCCACGTTAGATCCCTAAATAATTAGACCAGAGAGAAATGCTGTTTGCCTCCAAGCAAGCAAGTATGGCTCCCTGATAACTCAAAGGCACCTAAAATACAAAACTACCATGAAGTAGACAAGACTTGTGAAGGCTTGGAGAAATATTTAACTGGTACTAGTATTAGACTTTGGTACAGAGACAAGCCATTTCGGAAAACCTCTTCTTTTCCCTATAAAGGCTTTTCCAGGCAGATCTTGGCTCAAGACATTAACTATATAAAAGGGCCTAGGTGAGGTGCTGGGAGAAATTACCTGAGGGCATTTGACCCCTCCCTGCTTCCCATTATAGTGGGAGGGAGGTCTGAGTTGCAGGGGGGTATAAAACTAGCCTGCTTCCTCTCTCGAGCTCTCTTTTTGGGCTCTCTCTTTGTGAGCTCGCACCCTTCTTGGGAGTCTTGTCTTTGTCTCTTCTTTTACAGGCCATAACACATGGTGGCCGCCATTTTGGCCTATACGTGATCTGGGGTTCTAGCCAGGAATCCTAAGCACAGGGTTTTTCCTATTGTGAATCTGTATGCCTGAACCTGTGATAAGTAAAGCCTTTTAAGACTGCATCGGATTGCTGAGTCTTCATCCATTCCTGCCAGCCGAGGTAGAAGGGCTCGCTTCCCGGCACTGTTGGGGACCCCGGCAGCATCCCCGATACTGAACCAGTCGATTTTATTCTTCATTGATGTCGTCCAGTGATGGCATCTTCCCGTGTTGCTACAATAGTGCCAAAGAGTTCCTAGTTAGTGGTCATTCGGGAGATCTCTTCTTAAACTTTGCAGCCTTTTTCTCTCCTTTGCATGAAGTAGAATTTTGGACTAAGGAGATGGTGGTCCGATACTGTTTGGAATTTTGGGAAGACAGTGACATCGGTCAGGCAAAACCTTCAATTGAACATTGATTCATCTGAATGCCTAACAAACTGGATAGGATGATTACACTTGAAGAGATGTGGCCCACTGCCAGAAATTTCTATCTTCGTTGTTCAGGCACCAACATCCACATACAAGGAAGAAGAAATTGAGAAATTCTACATGGAACTGAGGAGTTCTATAAAAATGATCACACCTTCTACAACATCATAGTGGGTGATTTTAATGCCAAGATAGGACAGAGAAGATCTGCAGAATAAGTCCGCATCAGGACCCATGACCTAGAATGGAATGAACGGGTGAGAGAGACTATCTGAGTTCATCATGTCCACAGAGACCATTCATGGGAACTCACAGTTCCAGATGCTGAATCGAAAAGTTGGCCATGGGAATCTCCTGGTGGACAGTTCCACAATGATATTGACCTAACATCCCCAATCGAAGGTTTTTGCCTGATAGATGTTACTGTTGTCCCAAAATTCCAAACAAGATCAGACCACCATCTCCTCTAGCAAAATTCTACTCACGCAATGGGGAGAAAGGCTGCAAAGTTTAAGAATAGAACTCCCAGAACAACCACCAACTGGGAACTCTTTGGCACTATTGTGGCAATATGGGGGAAGATACCATCATTGATGACATCGATGAAGAATACAACCAACTGTTCAGCACCTCCATGATTGTGCAAAGAATGCGCGAGAGAGAAAGACACAAAATGATGACTGTCTTCAAAAACTCTCAAGCTCATTCAAGGCGCTGAGCCTCTGGCAACCAAATGCTAACATCCAAGCTTGCAAAACAGTGCAGAGAAGCAATAAAGAAAGATCTCAAAGAGAGAAGAGCAGAAATACTGGAAGATGAAGAAACCAGTAAAACATTCGCAAAGCCCTGTCCTTTGCCAACTATAAGACCAAGAAGACTGTCCTCCAATGTCCTGATGGATCTATCATATCTTCCAGAAAGGCAATGATAAAGATTATCCATGATTTATTCGGATCTCTTTGATAGCCACGTCCACCTGCTCACATACCAAATTCTATTTCATAGTAAACAGACACTGTCTCGTTTGCCAAGGCATCGAAAATCAGATGGGTTGGACATGTAATGCAATTTGGAGACAACCGCTGGACTAGAACCATTACCGACTGGATCCCATGGGATGTCAAAGATCATGCGGTCAGCCACCTACAAGTTGGTCACACTTTTTCATCAAGACCCTGAACAAACGGTTTGAGGCTCTTCATACTCCTGAAGCAAGCAGATGTGATTGGGCTGCACTGGCACGTGATAGGGTCAAATGGAAATGTTACTGGCACCTGCTCGAGCAAATGGACGAATAATGGGATGTCAAGTGATCGGTATATTTCTTTATTTCTGACATATGAAAAGATCATATGTTTTGGGGCCCTGGGTTAGATGTCAAGGAGTGGAAATGCTGCTGTCGTATGGCAGCTCAATTTCACCTTTCCTGGGAATGTCAACATTGTTTTCCACCAAGGCTGGGTCAGTTTGCAATAACACTCAGCAGTAACTGAAGCTTATTTTTGCTCACATCCACATCAACAGTAATTTCTTTGCTTCTTTTGATGTGTGATTAATCTCACTAGTAAGAGTTGATAGCTACTGATTTTTTACATTTACCTGATGTTTGACCAAGAGCATTTTTTCGTGCACCTATTAGCTATATGTACTTATTAGCCATTTTTCATATACTTATTAGCCATTTCTCAAACCTGTTAGTCATAGGCAAATTATTTTTCTGATATATAGGATGTCCTATTCTAGCCACCATTTCTTTTCTTGGTACAGAAGCTTCTAAATTAAATACCATTGGTGTTTTTTCCTTGTGCTTACTTGGTCAGACTCAGAAACATTGTGACAAGGACTCATTGGAAATAAGTTTATAACATGGTTTTTCCAAAATAATATAACAAATAATATTATTGATATTATTAATTTTAAGTGTATTAATTTTAGGATTCAACTGTAGTACTAGCAAACCAAACATTTATTCTAATTTTTTTCCATAAGAGATGATGGTCTATATTTATAATAAAGTTCTATTTTTGCTGTTAGAAAACAAAAATCTTGCTTTGGACTGGAATTTGGTTAAAAGTGGAGGGATACCATGCTAAGAAAATAAAGCAGAAGGAGAAAGTTAATACTGGGTGGTCTCAGTCACACCTGATATATAACTAGAAAGCCAATTAGAATTCAATGTTCAATAAATATAAACTTTTAGATTCTGATACAAAATTGAGGTGGGGAGTGTGAGCTGAAAGAGTAAATGATGAGTGGTGGATGGGTAGCTGCACTTTGGTGGCAGGTATGGTATCCTAATATGGTAAAAGACATTTAGATATTTGCACTCTTCATTAATTCAATAGAAATAAGTTTCTATAATGGTTTGATCACTTGATCACTTGAATCCCGTTATTCATCGATTTGCTCGAGTGGGCGCCAGTAACATTTCCATTGGACCCCTATCACGTGCCAATGTAGCCCAATGGCATCTGGTTGATTCAGGAATATGAAGAGCCTCAAACCATTCCTTCAGGGTCTTGACAAAGAAGTCTGACCATCTTGTAGGTGGGTGGCCACGTGATCTTTTTGACATCCTGGGGATCCAGTTGGCAGCGGCTCTAGTTCAGCGGTTGACTCCAAATCGCATTACATGTCCCGCCCATCTGATTTTCAATGTCTTGGCAAACGAGACAGCATCCCTGATTCTGGAATAGTGATGGAGGTCAGAGCTCGGATTCCTTCTCACTTGAGTGGCGTGATATTCCAAGCATAGCTCTTTCGATTCCTCTGGGAGACCCGGATAGCATTCTCATCCTGCTTTCACATGGCCCAGGTCTATGAGGTGTATGTTAATGCAGGAAGAAATGAGTGGAGTTGTAGAGATGTGCTCGAGCCAGAGGTTCTTTTGCCCTGTTAGCTATTTCTTCAATGCCTTTGAAGACATTCCATGCCGCTCTCTTCCTCCTGTAGCAGCTCAGGTTTTAGGTCCTTCATCGTAGTGACTTCTCGACCTAGGTTTACTATAATGATTATAGTAATTCACACAGATATAACATGAATAACTCATTTAATCATAACCATAGATTTTATATCTTAAAGTAAATAATCCATGTAGTAAAACTAATATCACTACTGGTTTCATTAATGTATTTGAAAAAATTAATGAAACAAACATAATTTAAAAAAATCATATTGTAAAGGAAACTATTTTTAAAAAATATTTTATTATACCACCTTGAGATATACAATTAAAAGATGTTCATAAAGATGTTCATATTTGGGTTTCGGCCATACAGTATTGTTCCAGCACCCATCCTTTCACCAGTGCCTCTTGCCCACATCAATGTCCCAGATTCCCCTCCCCTCCCTCTAGTCTGCTCTATGGCAGGTTCTTTATTCCTCTTTCTCTTTCTTTCTCTCTCTCTCTCCTTCTCTTTCCTTCCCATCCACATTGTGTATTGCAATACATACATTTAGAGGTTATCATGTGTATCTTTTGCCTGTATTTAATGCTCAGTTCTAGGTTGGTATTAGCACTTTGACAATTGTTAGCACTGTTCCATTCTCTATCTTACCTGGGCTCCCCACTGTTTGTGTAATTTCCATCTCTGACAAGACCTCTGATCCATGTTTCACTGACCTTGGATATTGGTATCATAATATATGCATGTGTATGTATGTATATATATTTATATATATATATTTATGTCATGCAAATAATGCAGTCATTCTATATCTGTCTCTCTCCTTCTGCCCTAATTTCACTCAACATGATCTTCTCCATGTCCATCCATTTATAGGCAAATTTCATAACTTCATTTTTTCCTAACAGCTCCATAGTATTCCATTGTGTAGATGTATCAAAGCTTCTTTATCCAGTCATCTATTCTCGGAATTCTGGTTGTTTCCAGATTCTGGCAATTGTGAATAGTGCAGCTATGAATATAAATGTGGGATGGTGTTTCCATTGCGTGATTTTGGCTTCCCACGATATATTCCCAGGAGTGGTATGGCTGGGTCAGGTGGGGAGCTCAATTTCTAATCTTTGGAGGAATGCCCATATTGTTTTCCCAAAAAAGGCTGTACTAGTCGACACTCCACGAACAATGGATGAGAGTCCTCTTTTCCCCACATCCACGCCAGCACTTGTTGTTCTTTCAAATATGTACAGTCTCTGTGATGTGAGATGATATCTCATTGTTGTTTTGTGTTTGCATCTTTCTTATGACTAATGATGGTGAGCATTTTTTCATTTGACTTTTGCTCATTGAATTTCCTCACCCTTATAAGTTTCTATTCATGTCTTCTCCCCATTTTTTGGGGTTGGCTTTTTTCTTG
>JAJIBD010034971.1:0-21985 GCA_021461705.1 Cryptotis parvus
CATATTCTCACAGCTACTATTATTTTAAATAATTATGTACAGTATGAATTAGGAATAGCTGAGTTCTTATGAATAGCAATAAGTATATTTTTTCTGCTAGTTGATATTAAAAATAATTGTTGATAAAATAAAAGTAATACTAATAAAAAGGTGAAAAAATTGACTTTTACTCATATTTTGCCTCTGGAAACTATATAAATACAATTATATGTAAAATATCATAAGTGTTTGCTATGATCATAAGAAAAAGACTGATTGGAAGATGTATATAGATATATAGATTATATATAGATACACAAATACATATGTGTGTTAATAGTAGTACATCTTAAACAATGATAAAAAATGATAAAAAGCATATATATATATATACACATATATACCTCCTCTTTCAATCAGTCTTTTCCTGTTATCATATGAAAAATATATAATATACATTATATGTACAGTATTATATAATAAGGATGAGGGTTGGACAATAACCTATCTGAATATATTTAGGTGCATTTCAACATTATAATGCACCTAGAACTCTAACTTACTATATGAAGGAATAGTCTATTGTTTAATTATTTTCTGGAAATTATTTCATCCTTCAAACCTGGCTAAAACTGTTTAGACTCTGTGAATTGGGAGCTTATTTTATAAGTAACTATGTTTGTTGACCTAATAGTGTATGAATAATCATAAGGAGAATTTTTGTATGTCAAATGAGGTTTATGTTTCAGATCTAATTCTGTGCTTGGCAAATGTTGACAATAAAGACTTAGTTATATTTAAAATGACTTGTCTCAGACTTTCAGAGTCAGATGGAAGAGATAAGTTGCACCACGCCTAAACGTGATTGTTAGGCAGGAGGAGAGAGAGAGACAAGAGAGAGAGAGAGAGAGTAAACTGCCTTGCACCACTAGGACAAAAGAGTAATATAAAAAAATAGGCATGTAGATGCATCTTAACACTAGTTACACAATCTAGTTACTTACACCTGGGTCAGACAAATGTGTCTGAGAGCTTAGGTGCGCAAGCATACAATTTGTAAAGGCAAGAATCACATCATTATCATAATTCTTCCATTCCTACCTTTACGGAAAAATTGGGGAATAAAAGCTCAGAGTCAATTAATTGAGGAAAATGAATGACATTTGTGTTCTGTAAAGGAAATAAAATTGTCCTTATTACATAAAATATGAAGGGTTTACACAAGACTTACCAGATGATTTGTGATTTTAGAATCGAGCAAAGGCTATATTGTATTATGTGCATAAAGAATCATTGCATAGTTACCTATGAATAATTTTAGAATTATAACTTATTCAAACATTGTTAAGCTTCTCTTAAGAAAGGTGTGTGTGTGTGTGTGTGTGTGTGTGTGTGTGTGTGTTTGGGCTGCACCTAGCTGTACTCAGGGTGTGCTCTACTTCCGTGTTCAAAAATCATTCCTGGCTGGGCTTGGAGAAGCATATTGGATGTTAGAAATTGAATCCCAGTGAATTGAGCTCATGGCATGTTTCCTACCCACTGGACTGTCTCGCAGTCTCAGAATATTTTAAATGTTTATGATTCCAAACTCTTTACATATTGGCATATTGATTCCACTGGACAATTTCAAGAATATTAGCACATCTTATGCCATGATAGAATTTTCAACTTCTACATAATACCAAATAAAAGAATCATTGCAAGAGAGAACAATCCACTGCTACTGATACACATTCTACATGTCCAAAACACTGATCCAAGTAAAGTTTAAAATGCAGCACAATTTTGTACTGATAGACCAAAAATGGAGGGAGTAGAGTTGCAAAGGCAAAAAATGTTTAACAGTGATTTTTGCAAAGCTTTAGATATTTTGGAAATTCGTAAATATTTCCCTTTACAATAGTTATTTTATAGCTTGGCTTCTTGTTGTGCCAATATTATAAAAATATATTTATACTGAAATTTGAAACAGATTTGGAAATAAAATTTTAGACCAATTGAGGATAGTCATTAAAGATAAAAAATGTATTAGTCTATGGAAGATTAATTTCAATCAGTTCATATTCATTAAATGCATGATATAGGCATGTTCCAGGATAAACAATTAAACATGGATCAGAGAGGGCAGTACCTAGTTTAGAGACCCCCACCAGTGCTAGATTGGAATCAAATCCCCAGCAACATATTTAGATAAGGGTTGATATTTTGAAATGTTATCAAATCAACAATGAATATATATTGTTTATATATGCCAAAAAATGTATCTTTGTGAATATTTAACTAACTTGTTGTTGAACATCACAATGCTTACCTAACTATTACCTAGTAGCTCTGCAGTGAAGGTAAATATACATTTATATATTTAAGTTATAATATAAAATATTTACTTGAATCAATGCTAAAAAAGGTGGAGTTGATAGATCTTATCATAGATCTATTTTTAATATTTTTATTTATCTGTTTCTCATGAGACTAAACCAAAAGTATATTCCACCAGTGGCATATCAGGGTTACTACTTCAAATAGAATGTCAGTATTGTTTCTAGCTTATAATTTGCTAATATCAGGTATGAATTCTGGTACCACATTACTTTTTGATTTGAAAATATCTGCTAATAAATGATAATGTGCATTTTCTTTTCTGTTTTGCCATTTGTGCACCTTTGTTGGAGAAACTACTGTTCAGTTTTTTCTCCTTATGGGGAGATGTTCTGGACCAGTCCAGCAGCACTCAGGGATTACTCCAGGCTCTGTGTTTAGGGATCTTTTCTAAGCGGTGCTTGGGTGATTAGATGTGGTGTCAGGGTTGCACCAGTGTTAGGCACTGCAAAGCAAGTGACTTAAACATGTATCTCTCTGGCCAAGTTTCTCCACATTTTTGATGCTGTTATTTGTTTTGTTGTTGCTCTTTGCAGGTTCCCATATATCTGCAAGACTAGTCCTTTGTCTGATCTGTATGCGCTGTCATTTACTCAGCGGAATATCTTCTCTTTTAGCAAGTTTTTTCACATTGCATAAGCTTTAATGCAGGTCAATTGTTTAATGTAGGTCCAATTGTTGTTTGTTTTTTCTTGGTCACATTCAGTAGTGCTCAGGACTTACTCCTGACTCTGCTTTCAGTGATTTTTCTTTTCCTTCTTTTTTTTAATTCTACCACTGTGAAATATCCAATTACAAAGATGTTCATGTTTGGGTTTCAGTCATTCAGTGTTCCAGCACCCATCCCTCCACCAGTGCCCATTTCCCAACACCAATGTACCTGATTCCTTCCCCTCCCCAGCCTACCTCAATAGCAGCACTTTGCCTCTCTCTTCTCTCTCTCTCTCTCTCTCTCTCTCTCTCTCTCTCTCTCTTTTTCTCATCTCTCTCTCTTCCTTCTCTAGACTTTGTGGCTTGCAATATATCCAGTGATTTTTCTGAGTAGAACTCAAGGCCCTAGGTAGTGCCAGAAATCAAATCCAAGCCAGCTGTGTGCAAGGCAAGCACTCTAACCACTGCACTGTTTTCTTTCCCAAATCACCACCCATTTATTATCTGTGCACTGGTTTGCTTTCTAGAATGGAAAAACTTCTCAGTAAAAAATTGAAAATAATAAGAGGGAATTTTATCCATGTTTTCTTCAAAGCATTTTATGGATTTTGGGCACTAAAATCTAGATTTTCTAAAATCTAATATATTTTAATTTAAACTCCTTTCAAAAGTGTCAGACTGTGAATAAGGAGAAAAAAAGTCAAAGTTATTAAATCTTAACCTCTGCAGAATTAAGGAACAAAGTTAAGGAATTCATACCATAAAGTGAGAAAATGATACCCTGAATAGTTTTTAAAATGATAGTAATCATTTCAAAAATAGTTGCCAAATTAAGAGATGTATTCCAGGTGAATGTGATTATACTTTGTGTGTATATTATGTGCAGTGCATATGATATACAACAGGTATTACACATTAAAGTATTTTACTTATAATAGCTATGCCCAGTGCAATGGATTATGTAAGTGAAAATTCCATTGTACTGAATGGCAATACTCATCGATAATATTAAATAAGAATAATAAACAAAAGGAATACAAAGTTCCCAAGATGGAATAGTAGAGAATAGAAATATTTTACATTTATGTGAGAAAGGAAGAAGAGCAGAGTTCCCTTCTCACACTAAGAAAAAGAACATTTTAGTTTGGATAAAAATCACAGAGTGACATAATTCATTTGAAGAACATCTGAACTTTAAATATCTCGAGAAATATTAAGGCATAAGACTACAAAATGTGACTTAGCGTTTCAAAAACAGTTTCAAGCACTTGAAAGATTAAGGAAAACGTTATGGAGTATTAAAATAAAAGTATGATGGCATGGGCTAGATAGACAGTGTAGTAAGTAAGATGCTTTCCTTGTATCTTGCAAACTGAGTTCAGTACCTACCATCCCATGGGGTCCCCAAGCACAAGTAGAAGTGATCACTGAGCACTGAGCCAAAATTAATCCCTACACACAACCATATGTGGCCAAAAATATAGTGAATAAACTAAAATAAACAAGATTTCAGATGCACAAAACTTTTGTTTGGTTGAGGAGTAATAAGAAGATAGAGATACTAGTGACTTTATGAACGAATTAAAAATAATTTCAAAAGGCACAGTGTAATATTTGGAAATGTTAAATGAAAACTTGTTTAACGGATCTTGTGTGAAATGGGATTATCGTGAATTATAGGAAAATGACATCAATGCATTTGAGGATTTTTTATGTAAATATCTTAAAGGTATTCTCCCACATGGATGTAATGTTGCATGTCAAATCACCTGGTAAGAATATGAAATATAATTCAGAGCACTAGAAAAATGAAGTTTATGTGTTTAATTTGTCTTTTATTTTACTTAAAATAAATATTGTTATTTGTTTTCTAGGTGAATGCATCCTTTGAGAGTGCCAAAATGAAGAAAATTAATGTTTCTAGTGATTGGAATATTCCAATATGCAAAACTTACCTTACATAAAAAAGTGTTTGCTTACACATAACACCCCATCACATTATTTTGCCTTTTTCTTGTTTGTAAGTTTAATATTGGCTATTCCTGGATATAAAATTCAATATTTTATTCCCATGGTGATGGGAATAATACCTGTACTGATTATGATTAAAGGAAAATAATGTTAGGTTGGTTTGGATTACCTATAATTTTATGAAGCCATATGGTATAGTTTGTGATCCTATAATTCCAATTAAATATTTTATACATTTCTTTGGGGTATAATCCAAAATTAATAATGATAAATCCATACAACAATAACAACATTTATCCTTCTGGGACTGACAGATGACCCACAATTGCAGATCTTACTTTTTTATCTTTCTATTTTTAACTTACATGCTTAGTGTAACAGGAAACTTGATTATTATCATCCTTACGTTGGTGGACTTGCATCTTAAAACTCCTATGTATTTTTTTCTCAGAAATTTTTCTTTTTTTGGAAGTCTCATTTACAACTGTCTGCATTCCTAGATTCATGTACAGTTTATCAACTGGAGATAACACTGTGACTTACATGCTTGCGCCAATTCAAATATTTTTTGTTATTCTCTTTGGAGCAACAGAATTTTTTCCTCTTGGCTGCCATGTCCTATGATCGCTATGTTGCTATCTGTAAGCCCCTTCATTACATGACCATCATGAGCCATCGGTGTGCACCATGTTAGTTCTCTCCTGTTGGGTTTCAGGATTGCTGATCATTCTTCCACCTCTTGGCATGGGTCTGGAGCTAGAGTTCTGTGACTCCAATGCCATTGATCATTTTAGCTGTGATGCAGGCCCTCTACTAAAGATCTCGTGTTCAGATACATGGTTAATAGAGCAAATGGTTATCATCGTGGCTGTTTTTGCACTCATTATCACCCTATGTGTGTAATTCTTTCCTCACCTACATCATCAGGACTATTCTCAAATTTCCATCTGTTCAACAAAGAAAGAAGGCCTTTTCTGCGTGTTCCTCACACATGATTGTGGTTTCTATTACATATGGGAGCTGTATTTTCATGTATCTCAAGCCCTCTGCAAAGAAGAAGTAGCCATAAATAAGGGCGTTTCATTACTGACTACTTCAGTTGCACCCTTGTTGAATCCTTTCATTTATACCTTAAGGAATAAGCAAGTGAAGCAAGCTTTCAATGACTCCATAAAGAGGATTACATTTCTCTCAAAGAAATCCAAGTTCTGATGAATCAGAGTAAAATTCAGAAGAATATCTAAGTATTCAATTATATCATATAACTTATTTATTTCATCCCATAATATAGCATTATTAAATTCATTTCATGGTACATCCGAATCTAACTTTAATTAAACTCTGTTTATTTTCAAAAAATTCATGTATTTTTTCTCATTATGATGCTATAAAATATATCTCAAGCTTATTGAGCCTATTTTTTACTACTGATCTAGAGCTTTATTTATCCTTTAGGGATAATTAGAGCAGTTATATTTAAAAATATGACTTTTAGAGAAGGCATATTTTGTAGTAGTAGTATTTGTTGCTGCCTGAAAATTTTATCAATATTAAAACAATAAAGTGAAGTTATTAAATAATAAATATAAATTAATAGATAAAAGATATACATAAAATAATAGATACAAATCAAATAGAAAATAACAACAGCGAAATATATTAAAATAAATTAATACCAAGAAAGACACTCAGTCTAATAGCAAAAACAAAAAATTTAAAAAACAGTAAAAGAAGAAAACTTAGTCCCATACTAAGTTACTCCCCAAAGGGAATTCATTTTCATTTTCTTTTACTTTCCATTAAACATTTATACTTTCCAAAAAAAAAAAGAAAAGAAGAAATGAAGAGACTAAAAGATCTTCTAAATTCCTAGAATTTAAGAATTAGTAATATCTTTAGAATAACTGAAGAGACATTAGTTCTTTATGTATAATTATAAGAGAAGTTGTTCACTGAAGGCAAATACTTGTGGGTCAGTTCAACTATTCCAACTACTTAAAATGCTTCAATGCTTCCAGGACTCATAACTTGCTCATGCAGAGACCTGGTTTCTATTGGCAATGACAGACTTTTGGAACATCACTCAGCCTAACAGCACCATATTGAAAGACCCTACTATTGAGTTATCCAGCAAGAAGGGCTAATCATTTCCAGAACTGTGCCTACCCTAGGTATATTGAGTTCTATGTGAATGTCGCAGCCAATCCCCCAAAAATCCATACATTTAACTTGAGGCTCTTTACGTTCCTGGAGCAAACAGAGGCCCTTGGGCTCTACTAGCATGAGACAGGACATATGGAGCTGTTACTGGAGCCCGCTCAAGCAAATTGATGATGAACAGGAAGATAGTGATAGTGATAGTGAACTTAAAACATATTTACCCATAATTCTACTTATTATGCTTTATAACATTGGCATAAGTATTAAACAAAAATTATTCTGATAAAATGTCACTTGTCAGTTGCATTCCCATTGTTCATTGATTTGCTCAGGCAGGTGCCAGTAATGTTTCCATTCATTGGGAATGAGGTCCATTATTGCTGCTGTTTTTGGCATATTGAATGTACCACGGGTAGCTTGCCAGCCCTGCCGTGGCTCTGGGTTCATACCAAGGACCAGTCTTTTTCAATGTCTGACTATCTGATAAAATATGACTTTAATACTATGTGATATTCACTGACGAAGTCACAAGACTTCAAGGACAACCAGTCAAAAATATTTTATTAATTAAAAAAAATTTTTTTGCTTTTTTTTTTTTTTTTTGGTCACACCCGGAAATGCTCAGGGTTTCTTCTGACTCTGCACTCAGGAATTACCCTAGCTGTTCTCAGGGGACCATATGGGGATGCCAGGATCCGAACCCAGGCCGGCATGGGCCGGCTGTGCAAGCAAAATGCCCTACCAGCGGGACTATCGCTCCGGCCCCTAATTTTTAAATTTTTTTATTGAAGGAGGTGCACCCTTCCTGGACTTACTGCAACCCAAGACCAATGAGCGGAGTGGACAGTGCAAGCTCCTATTCCATCTCTCTGCTCCAAAATCCATTTAATATATTGTCTTTGAGAGGGGACACACACATCAGATATTTAACTGAAAAGAACAGATACTACAGTTGAACTTAGCCAAAAGGCCTAAAAGGGATAGCAAAACTTTTAAAATGAAAAAAGGAACTAATCATAAAGTTATTCTTAAGAAGACAATTGAAGCAAATAGCCATAAAGTTATGCGCTTAGGGCCTGAAGAAAGTACAATATTATATTTTCTTTTCATTGGTGGCTCACACTGGCAATGTCCAGTAGCAGTAACCATGCTCAGCAATGGTGCTCAAGTATCTCTGCGCTCAGGGATCATTCCTGGTGGTGGTCAGGACACCATGCGCTGGGTCTGTCTCACTGCGTGAAAAGAGATTTTTTCTTTTTTGGTTTTTTGGGTCACACTCGGCGGTGCTCAGGGGTTACTCCCAGCTCTTCGCTCAGGAATTATTCCTGTGCTCAGGGGACCACATGGGATGCCGGAGGTCAAACGCGGGTCAGTCACGTGCAATGCAAACGCCCCTACCCACTGTGCTATTGCTCCGGCCTGCAAAGCAATGTATTACCCACTAACTATACTCTCTCCATCCTACTATTTTTTTTAATCAGTGAAATAAAGTGACAGGAAGAAGGAAAGAGGATGGAGAAAGGTAACCTCTGCTGATTAATAAGCCCATGGCCTTTAGTCTAAGAGATACATTCGGCAATGCTTGGGGGCAACTTTAGTTTTGGTGCTTGACAAAAACTCCCAGTGTTGCTTAGGTAAACATGCAGTGGCAGAGGGAAAAAAAACAATAGGGATCCCAAAGGCAAAGCATGCCCTCTAGTTCTTTGATATTTTAAATGATCTTTGACAGCAAATAATTGCTTCGATTGATAGGTCAAACAAAAAAGCCATTACAGATATTTTAGCAATAATTTCTCATAGAAAACTTGAAGATTCAGAAGGTTTTAAATTTTAAAGTAGAAGTTAAAGTTAAAATAGCAGTTAAAGTAGCAGTGAAAATGTGTTTTAAATTAGTTTAGGTATTACTAGAGTATCCCACCTGCACGGTAGAGCCTGGCAAGCTACCCGTGTCGTATTTGATATGCCAAATACCAGTAACAATTATAGACCTCATTCTCATGATCTGATGGAATGGTTTGAGGCTCTTTATGTTCTGCAGTGAGCAGATGCCCTTGGACTATACTAGCATGTGACAGGATGTATGGAGATGGTACTGGTGCCCGCTCGAGCAAATTGATGAACAACAGGAAGACAAGTGATGCAAGTGATACAAGTGAAGTACAACTTTGAAAATTACTGCCATTTTATTTATTTTTAATTTTTATTATTATTGTTATTATTATTATTGTTGTTGTTATTATTATTATCATTGCTTTTTGGGGTCACACCCGGCAATGCTCAGGGGTTACTCCTGGCTCTGCACTCAGGAACCACTCCCTGGCGGTGCTCGGGGGACCATATGGGATTCCTGGGATCGAACCTGGGCCGGCATGGGCTGGCCGTGCAAGACAAACTCTCTACCCGCTGGACTATCACTCCGGCCCCATTACTGTCATTTTAAATTACCAATGATATGTCAACTCTGTCAAACACTTCAAAGGCTCTTAATGATATGGCAAGCATGTTTCTATATTGGTATTAAAATACATAGAAGAAAATTAATTCAAATGAACAATATATCATAGATAGCAGCGAATGGAATCTGAATTCTAATATAAAGTCATGCTCAATCCACTACAATATACTGAATACTATCATACTATACTATCAATATACTGATATTCTGAATTATAATATCAAGTCATATCAATCCACTACAATCAGCACCTTTTATGGGGAAAAATTATACTGTATTTAAAAGGATTAAGTTGGGCTGAGGTTTAACTTTAGTGGCAAAGCACTGAGGTCATGTGTCAGATGTCAGCTAGATTTTTATCAAAAAAGCGAAAAAGAGTAAGAAATCATAGAGAAAAAATTTCATTTATAATTGTGTCCTCAAAACCCAAGTACTAAAGAATTAAGAAAGGAGGGAAAAGACTTCAGTGAAAACTATAAATGCTACTGAAAAAAAAGATTGCACAGTAAAGTGAACACAAATCTTGTTTATTAATTAAAATATGAATTACAATAAAAATCCTATCCACTGTAGTAAACAGATTTAATCCAATTTCTATCCATAGTGCTGTATCCTGCAAGATAACAAAGGTCAGGAACACAAACTTTATTACAATTTGACATTATATGGCCTCATGAGTTATGCCACTGGGTCACCCTGGAGGTGACCAAACTCACTGGTGTGATTGTAACAGTCCCTAGCACTAACATGGAACTTCAGCCCCCAGTGTCCACAGGCTGGACATTGAACTATTTGCCCCATTGGTCAAATATCCCTGGAGAAAGTGGTATGTGGGTACAGGAGCTCAGGTTCTTATTCTCAGTCAAAATTAAAAAGCAAGGTGCTAGAGAGCAAATGCAGTAAAAAGACCTTTAGGGAAAGGGAAAGGAAAGGAGAGAAGTTCAAGAAGATTCCAGGAAGAAGGTCTTTTACAGAGGGTGCCAGGGAATGGTGGAAACCTTCCGTTTTTTCTCATAATTAAAAAAAAATGGGTAAGTGATCATTTCTCTACTATGATTCAAGAACTTTGGCCATTAAAGAGGAGGGAAGATAGAGAGATAATAATCTTTTTTGTTTATTTATTTTTTGCTTTTTTGGGTCACATAATGCAATGCTCAAGGGTTACTCTGGCTCTGCACTAGAAAACACTCCTGGCACTGCCCCAGGACCTGTATGGGATGTCCAGGTCGAGTCGCCTGACCACCTGTCCCCTAAGGGTAATGGGGTTCACTTGATCACTTGACATCCCGTTATTCATCAATTTGCTAGAGCGGGCACCAGTAACATTTCCATTTGACTCTATCACGTGCCAGTGTAGCCCAATGGCATCTGGTTGCGTCAGGAATGCGAAGAGCCTCAAACCATTCTTTCAGGGTCTTGACAAGTCTGACCATCTTGTAGGTGGGTGGCCAGTGATCCTTTGACTTCCCGTCGGATCCAGTCAGTAATGGCTCTAGTCCAGCGGTTGTCTCCAAATCGCATTACATGTCCAGCCCACCTGATTTTCGATGCTTTGGCAAACGAGACAGCGTCCCTGATTCTGGAATAGTGACGGAGGTCGGAGATCCGGATTCCTTGTCTCACTTGAGTGAGGCGTGATATTCAAGCTTATAGCTCTTTCGATTCCCCTTTGGGAGACCCCCGAATAGCATTCTCATCCTGCTTTCATGCGGGTGATGGGGTTGATGACAGAAAATCATATGCATGAGATTAGATCACAGATGTCTATAAAATTGCCTTTTACTGAACGACTTTGTAAAGTCGTTGTAAAGACGTTGTAAAGTTGACTTTATAAAGTACCTCAATAAAAAACATCTAAAAATAAACAGAAAGAGTTTATCATTTGATGGTTGTTTACTCCTGTTAAGTGTTTTCAATGCAGATATTAATGTGATCATATGATTTCTTTGTATTGGTGTAGTATATTACGTGAATAACCTGTGTATATTAATCCATGCTTGCAATATCGAGAATGGATTTCCTTTGGTCCTAGTGTATGGTCTTATTGATTAATTGTTAGATTCAATTTGCTAATGCTTTGTTGAGGATCTTTGCATTGATTTTTTAATCAGAGATATTTGTCTTAAGTTCTCCTTTTTGTATGATTTATCTGCTTCTGCTATCAAGGTAATGTTTACTTCTTAGAAACTGGGAGTATTTCTGTTTGTTTGAGTGTCTAAAAGAGGCTGTAAACAATTGGCAGCAGGTCTTTATAGGTCTGAAAAACCCACTGAATGAGTTTTTCACTGAATGTGAATCCATGTGGGTCTCAAATTTTGGTCTTGTTTACTATTTCTATTCCCTTAGTAATCATAGGTCTATTCAGGCATTCTATAACATCTTGGTTCAGCTTTGGGAGTTTATAGGAGTCCAAGAATTTACCCATTTCTTGTAAGATACTCTCATTATATGGCATAGAGATTTTCAGAAAAAACTTTATCCTGTGAATTTCTGAGTTATCTTTTGCAACATTCTCCCTTTCATTTCTCATTTGATTAATTAGGATTCTTGATTTTTCTTTGTAAGTAATGCTAATGTTTTATGGATCTTCCCACCACCACGACCACCATCACCAAAAACAGAACAGCTCCTAGTTTCATTGTTTGGATTTTATTTTTGTTCCAATCCATTGATTTCTGCTCTAAGTTTTATTATTTCATTCCTCCTGACTGCTTTGGGGTCTTTTATTAGGTGCTTTTTAAATTGCTTCAAATTTGAAAAATTTGTATGTGCAGGGAGGGTTGTTTTGGTTTTTTTTTTTTTTTTTTTGTTTTTGTTTTTGCTCTTTTGGGTCTCCAGGGGACCATATGGGATGCCGGGATCGAAACCAGGTCAGCCACGTGCAAGGCAAACGCACTACCCATTGGACTATTGTTCCAGCCCCGGAGGTTGTTTATGTAGTCCCTTTCTCCTTCTTGATGAATGCTTGCATAGTTATGAACTTTCTTCTTAAGACTGCTTTGCCCTGTTTCCCATGAGTTCTGGTGTCTCATGTTCTCATTCACATTTGATTCCAAGCATCTTTAGATATCCTTCAGGACACATTGGTTCTTCAATATTGAACTGTTGAATTTCCAGATATTTGAGCTATTTCTCCATTTCCGTTTGTGGTTAATTTATTTTTTCATGGTTGACATGATTTCAGTTATCGTGACTTTACGGAGGTGTGCTTTCTGGCTCAGCATTTGGTTTATCATGGAAAATGACCCATGTATATTGGAGAAGAATGAGTATTCTGCTTTTGGGGAGGGTGAGATATATGTCCACTAAGCTCCACTCTTCTATTTCTTACTTCAAATCTAGTATTTCCTTGCTGATTATTCCTAATTGATCTGTCAAGTGATGACAGAGCCTTGTGGAAGTTCCAACAATTATTGTGTTTCTACCAAGGTCTTCAAATCTATTGGCAGTTGCTTTAAGTACTTTGCTGGTCCCCTCCTTAAATGAATATATGATTAGGAGTGTGAGTTCTTCCTGATACGCATATCCTTAGATTATTAATAAATGTCTCTTTTTCATATTTTTTTTGGTCTTGAAGTTTGTGTTGTCTGATACCCATAAGGCCATCCTGGCCTTTTGCTGTTTAGAGTCTCTGGGACTATGATAATTCTCTGGTGTCATTTCTTTTTGAATTAATTCTAGAGTTTTTATGGCTATTATCTATTTACTTTGAGGTAGTTTTTCATCTTCTGATGTTGTCTGAAGGTTTTCTGCGTCTCATCTTGAAACTGGTTTTATCCTTGGCAACTGTTATTGTCCTCCTGAGATCTTCCAGTGAATTTTTCAGTTTACCTACCAAATTCTTTAGTTCTGTCATTTCTGCTTATAGTTTTCTCATTTCTCCTCCAATATTGTCTTGTGTTTCATTGGCTGCCAATTCCATTGTTTCTTTTAATTCATTAAGCATCTTCCATATTTGCATTTTAAAATCATATATGAGAAGTTATGTATCTGATTAGTACTGATTGAGTCTTCAAGACTACAAACCTGCTCATTAAGGGTAGCCGGAGTTCTGCATTGCTTCCATATTGTGCCTCTAGCAAACTGGAAGTGAGTCTCTCCAGGAAACTGCTTGTATCACTCCACCATTGGGTAGCTAGCTCCTGGGTAGCACCACTGTTTAGTGCTATCTTTCTCTGTTAAGTTCACTGTCACTGTATCACTGTCTTCCCGTTCATCATCGATTTGCTCGAGCGGGCCCCAGTAACATCTCGATATGTCCTGTCTCATGCTAGTAGAGCCCAAGGCATCTGCTTGCTCCAGAAACATAAAAGAGCCTCAATCCATTCCGGAATGAGGTCTATAATTGTTACTGGTATTTGGCATATCAAATACAACACGGGTAGCTTGCCAGGCGCTGCCATGCAGGTAGCATACTCTTCTCTGTTAAGTTATCCAACATAATTCATTATTATTTGTGTATGCGTTGCACTGGTCTCAGGAGATGCTGTATTCTGTGTGGGTTATGAAGAAAGGGTGCAATTTTGTGGCACCGGCACTGCCCAGGATTGCTGATTAAAGTTAGCAAGAGCACTGCGGAGGGTTGCTGATTCTGCCTACCTCATCCACTATGATGTTAGTCTAGTCCAACCTTCTGGGCATTCGTCTGCTGGGTTCTCTGCATCACCTTTCTTAACCTGCTAGTAGATTTTATCAAGGAACTAATAATGTTTTTCCAAGAGTTACTAATCGCATGACAGAGGTGAACCTTGGAGATGTCTCTACTGCAAATTTATTTGCAATAAATATCTCTAAAATAGCACATGTTTATGTACTATTTAAGAATTTATTAAATTAATGAAAGTGAAACAGAGCAGTGTTGCAAGGACACCTAAAAGCCCAAAAGCCTCTGTATCTGCCCTGGATTGCCTCCTGCAAATCACTTCGTAGAAAGGGGGTAGTTTAAACGTGGCAGTTTATCTGACTTTGTATTCTGTACTAGCTGGTGTAAATATTCTCTCATGCTACCACAATCATCGTCCGGACCAGCTAGATCTTACCAGCATATTTGCCTGACCACCTTGGATCTCTAAGTAATTAGACCCAGAGAGAAATTCTGTTTGCCTCCAGCAAGCAAACATGGCTCCCTGATAACTCAAAGGCAACTAAAATAAAAACTACCGTGAAGTAGAGGAGACTCTTGTGAAGACTTGGAGAAATATTTAACTGGCATTAGTATTAGTCTTTGGTACAGAGACATGCCACCTCAGAAACCCCCTTCTCTACACTATGAAGGCATTTCCAGGCAGATCTTGGCTCAAAACATTAGCATATAATAAGGCCTAGGTGAGGTGTTGGAAGAAATTACATAAGGGGCATTTGACCCTTCCTGCTTCCCATAATAGTGGGAGGTCTGAGTTGCAGGGGTATAAAACTAGACTGCTTCCTCTCTCTCTCTCTCTCTCAGGGCTATCTTTTTGGGGCTCACACTCTTCTTGGGAATCTTGTCTTTGTCTCCCTCTCTACAGGGCCTTTATACATGGTGGCCACCATCTTGGCCTACATGTGGCTGGGGTTTTAGCCGGGCATCCTAAGCACCGGGTTTTTCCTGTTACTGACTTGTATGCCTGAACCTGTGATAAGTAAAGCATTTAAAACTGCATCGGATTCCTGAGCTTCATCCATTCCCCACTGGCTTCGGAGGTACAAGGGAACTCATTTCCCGGCACTGTTGGGAACCCCCTGTGGCGTCCCCAACAGAGCAGCATCTTGAACTCCCTACAAACCTCAATGAGCTTGGTTATCATGTGGATATGGTTGATTGTGTTGAATCCTTTTCAGAAGCCAGCTTGGTCACATGGGTTGTCCTTCACCTAATGTTCTGCCAATCCTGTTCAGGATGACTCGAGTGAATAGCTTGTATATGACAGACAACAGTCAGATGGGGCAATAGTTGCCAAGATTGTGAATGTCTCCCTTCTTGAGCAGTAGAACTGTCCTGCTGGTTTTCCATTGGGAGGGACTTGCATTCAGACAGGTAGGATGGGAAGAGCCAAGCCAGTGTACTGATGATGAGTACTGATAGCAGATTCTTCAGGTGTTCGGGTCTTATTTGATTGGGCCTAGTGATGCTCCCTTCTTTACCGACGAAATGGCATGTTGGATTTCATAAGGGAGAATGTTGGGAATGACATATCCATCCTGTGGAATTTGGTATGTGTGGACATGGCTATCAAAGAGATCTAGTAGAAGTCATGGATAATCTTCTCCATTGCCTTTCTAGAAGATGTGATAGATCCATCAGACCGTCCGAGGGCAGTCATCTTGGTCTTATAGTTGGCAAAGGACAGGCGGGCATCGCAAATGCTTTTCCTGGCTTCTGCTGCATTGGCCAGTATTTCTGCTCTTCTCTCTCTTGAGGTCTTCCTTTATCACTTCTCTGCACTGCTTTGCAAGCTTGGACATTATCATCTGGTCGCCAGAAGCTTGCACCTTGCCACATTGGCAAATGAACGCAAGAGTTTTTGAAGACAGGTGTCCTTTTTTTTGTATTTCTCTCTCTCGGCATTCTTCGCACAACCATGGAGGTGCTGAACTGTTCAGGACTCCTCTAAGAGCCTCTGCATCTGCTCTGAATCGCCTCCTGCAAATCACTTTGTAGATAAGGGGGTAGTCTAAATGTGGCAGTTTATCTGACCATGTATTCTGTACTAGCTGGTATAAATATTCTCTCATGCTACCACAATCATCATGGGACTAGCTAGATCTTACCAGCATGTTTGCCTGGCCACGTTAGATCCCTAAATAATTAGACCAGAGAGAAATGCTGTTTGCCTCCAAGCAAGCAAGTATGGCTCCCCTGATAACTCAAAAGGCAACTAAAATACAAAACTACCATGAAGTAGACAAGACTTGTGAAGGCTTGGAGAAATATTTAACTGGTACTAGTATTAGACTTTTGGTACAGAGACAAGCCATTTCGGAAAACCTCTTCTTTTCCCTATAAAGGCTTTTCCAGGCAGATCTTGGCTCAAGACATTAACATATAAAAGGGCCTAGGTGAGGTGCTGGGAGAAATTACCTGAGGGCATTTGACCCTCCCCTGCTTTTTACATTATAGTGGGAGGGAGGTCTGAGTTGCAGGGGTATAAAACTAGCCTGCTTCCTCTCTCGAGCTCTCTTTTTGGGCTCTCTCTTTGTGAGCTTCGCACCCTTCTTGGGAGTCTTGTCTTTGTCTCTTCTTTACAGGGCCATAACACATGGTGGCCGCCATTTTGGCCTACCTACGTGACTGGGGTTCTAGCCAGGAATCCTAAGCACAGGGTTTTTCCTATTGTGAATCTGTATGCCTGAACCTGTGATAAGTAAAGCCTTTTAAGACTGCATCGGATTGCTGAGTCTTCATCCATTCCCTGCCAGCTCGGAGGTAGAAGGGAACTCGCTTCCCGGCACTGTTAGGGACCCCGGCAGCATCCCCGATACTGAACCAGTCGATTTTATTCTTCATTGATGTCGCCAATGATGGCATCTTCCGTGTTGCTACAATAGTGCCAAAGAGTTCCTAGTTAGTGGTCATTCGGGAATCTCTTCTTAAACTTTGCAGCCTTTTCTCTCCTTTGCATGAAGTAGAATTTTGGACGAAGGAGATGGTGGTCCGATACTGTTTGGAATTTTGGGAAGACAGTGACATCGGTCAGGCAAAACCTTCAATTGAACATTGATTCATCTGAATGCCTAACAAACTGGATAGGATGATTACACTTGAAGAGATGTGGCCCACTGCCAGAAATTCTCTATCTTCGTTGTCTAGGCACCAACATCCACATACAAGGAAGAAGAAATTGAGAAATTCTACATGGAACTGGAGGAGTTCTATAAAAATGATCACACCTTCTACAACATCATAGTGGGTGATTTTAATGCCAAGATAGGACAGAGAAGATCTGCAGAATAAGTCCGCATCAGGACCCATGACCTAGAATGGAATGAACGGGTGAGAGAGACTATCTGAGTTCATCATGTCCACAGAGACCATTCATGGGAACTCACAGTTCCAGATGCTGAATCGAAAAGTTGGCCATGGGAATCTCCTGGTGGACAGTTCCACAATGATATTGACCACAACATCCTCAATCGAAGGTTTTGCCTGACAGATGTTACTGTTGTCCCAAAATTCCAAACAAGATCAGACCACCATCTCCCTACGTGCAAAATTCTACTTCACGCAATGGGGGAGAAAGGCTGCAAAGTTTAAGAATAGAACTCCCAGAACAACCACCAACTGGGAACTCTTTGGCACTATTGTGGCAATATGGGGAAGATACCATCATTGATGACATCGATGAAGAATACAACCAACTGGTTCAGCACCTCCCATGATTGTGCAAAAGAATGCGAGAGAGAAAGACACAAAAATGATGACTGTCTTCAAAAACTCTCAAGCTCATTCAAGGCGCGAGCCTCTGGCAACCAAATGCTAACATCCAAGCTTGCAAAACAGTGCAGAGAAGCAATAAAGAAAGATCTCAAAGAGAGAAGAGCAGAAATACTGGAAGATGAAGAAACCAGTAAAAACATTCGCAAAGCCCCCTGTCCTTTGCCAACTATAAGACCAAGAAGACTGTCCTCCAATGTCCTGATGGATCTATCATATCTTCCAGAAAGGCAATGATAAAGATTATCCATGATTTATTCGGATCTCTTTGATAGCCACGTCCCACCTGCTCACATACCAAATTCTATTTCATAGTAAACAGACACTGTCTCGTTTGCCAAGGCATCGAAAATCAGATGGGTTGGACATGTAATGCAATTTGGAGACAACCGCTGGACTAGAACCATTACCGACTGGATCCCATGGGATGTCAAAAGATCATGCGGTCAGCCACCTACAAGTTGGTCACACTTTTTCATCAAGACCCTGAACAAACGGTTTGAGGCTCTTCATACTCCTGAAGCAAGCAGATGTGATTGGGCTGCACTGGCACGTGATAGGGTCAAATGGAAATGTTACTGGCACCTGCTCGAGCAAATGGACGAATAATGGGATGTCAAGTGATCAAGTATATTTCTTTATTTCTGACATATGAAAAGATCATATGTTTTGGGGCCCTTGGGTTAGATGTCAAGGAGTGGAAATGCTGCTGTCGTATGGCAGCTCAATTTCACCTTTCCTGGGAATGTCAACATTGTTTTCCACCAAGGCTGGGTCAGTTTGCAATAACACTCAGCAGTAACTGAAGCTTATTTTTGCTCACATCCACATCAACAGTAATTTCTTTGCTTCTTTTGATGTGTATTAATCTCACTAGTAAGAGTTGATAGCTACTGATTTTTTTACATTTACCTGATGTTAAGTGACCAAGAGCATTTTTTTGTGTACCTATTAGCTATATGTACTTATTAGCCATTTTTCATATACTTATTAGCCATTTCACAAACCTGTTAGTCATAGGCAAATTATTTTTTCTGATATATAGGATGTCCTATTCTAGCCACCATTTCTTTTCTTGGTACAGAAGCTTCTAAATTAAATACCATTGGTGTTTTTTTCCTTGTGCTTACTTGGTCAGACTCAGAAACATTGTGACAAGGACTCATTGGAAATAAGTTTATAACATGGTTTTTCCAAAATAATATAACAAATAATATTATTGATATTATTAATTTTAAGTGTATTAATTTTAGGATTCAACTGTAGTACTAGCAAACCAAACATTTACTCTAATTTTTTTCCATAAGAGATGATGGTCTATATTTATAATAAAGTTCTATTTTGCTGTTAGAAAACAAAAAATCTTGCTTTGGACTGGAATTTGGTTAAAAGTGGAGGATACCATGCTAAGAAAATAAAGCAGAAGGAGGAAAGTTAATACTGGGTGGTCTCAGCTCACACCTGATATATAACTAGCAAAGCCAATTAGCATTCAATGTCAATAAATATAAACTTTTAGATTCTGATACAAAATTGAGGTGGGGAGTGTGAGCTGAAAGAGTAAATGATGAGTGGTGGATGGGTAGCTGCACTTTGGTGGCAGGTATGGTATCCTAATATGGTAAGACATTTAGATATTTGCACTCTTCATTAATTCAATAGAAATAAGTTTCTATAATGGTTTGATCACTTGATCACTTGAATCCCGTTATTCATCGATTTGCCCCAGTGGCGCCAGTAACATTTCCATTGACCCTATCACGTGCCAATGTAGCCCAATGGCATCTGGTTGATTCAGGAATATGAAGAGCCTCAAACCATTCCTTCAGGGTCTTGACAAAGAAGTCTGACCATCTTGTAGGTGGGTGGCCACGTGATCTTTTGACATCCTGGGGGGATCCAGTTGGCAACGGCTCTAGTTCAGCGGTTGACTCCAAATCGCATTACATGTCCAGCCCATCTGATTTTCAATGTCTTGGCAAACGAGACAGCATCCCTGATTCTGGAATAGTGATGGAGGTCAGAGCTCGGATTCCTTCTCTCACTTGAGTGAGGCGTGATATTCCAAGCATAGCTCTTTCGATTCCCCTCTGGGAGCCCCGAATAGCATTCTCATCCTGCTTTCACATGGCCCAGGTCTATGAGGTGTATGTTAATGCAGGAAGAATGGTGGAGTTGTAGAGATGTGCTCGAGCCAGAGGTTCTTTGCCCTGTTAGCTATTTCTTCAATGCCTTTGAAGACATTCCATGCCGCTCTCTTCCTCCTGTGCAGCTCAGGTTTTAGGTCCTTCATCGTGTTGACTTCTCGACCTAGGTTTACTATAATGATTATAGTAATTCACACAGATATAACATGAATAACTCATTTAATCATAACCATAGATTTTATATCTTAAAGTAAATAATCCATGTAGTAAAACTAATATCACTACTGGTTTCATTAATGTGTATTTGAAAAAAAATTAATGAAACAAACATAATTTTAAAAAATCATATTGTAAAGGAAACTATTTTAAAAAATATTTTATTATACCACCTTGAGATATACAATTAAAAAGATGTTCATAAGATGTTCATATTTGGGTTTCGCCATACAGTATTATTCCAGCACCCATCCTTTCACCAGTGCCCATTTCCCACAATCAATGTCCCTGATTCCCACTCCCTCCTCCTAGTCTGCTCTATGACAGGTTCTTTATTTCTTTCTCTTTTCTTTCTCTCTCTCTCTCCTTCTCTTTTCCTTCCCATCCACATTGTGTATTACAATACATACATTAAGAGGTTGTCATGTGTATCTTTTTGCCTGTATTTAATGCTCAGTTCTAGGTTGGTATTAGCACTTTTGACAATCGTTAGCACTGTTCCATTCTCTATCTTACCTGACTCTCCACACGTTTGTGTAATTTCCATCTCTGACAAGACCTCCTGATCCATGTTTTGCCTGACCTTGGATATTGGTGCATGTAATATGCGTATATATATATATATATATATATATATATATATATATTTATGTCATGCAAATAAATGCAGTCATTCTGTATCTGTCTCTCTCCTTCTGGCTAATTTCACTCAACATAATCTTCTCCATGTCCATCCATTTATAGGCAAAATTTCATAACTTCATTTTTCCTAACAGCTCCATAGTATTCCATTGTGTAGATGTATCAAAGCTTCTTTATACAGTCATCTATTCTCGGATACTCTGGTTGTTTCCAGATTCTGACAATTGTGAATAGTGCTGCTATGAATATAAATGTGGGAATGGTGTTTCCATTGCATAATTTTGGCTTCCCACGGTATATTCCCAGGAGTGGTATGGCTAGGTCAAATGGGAGCTCAATTTCCCTAGTCTTTGGAGGAATGCCCATATTGTTTTCCAAAAAGGCTGTACTAGTCGACACTCCACGAACAATGGATGAGAGTCCTCTTTTCCCCACATCCACGCCAGCACTTGTTGTTCTTTCAAATATGTGCCAGTCTCTGTGATGTGAGATGATATCTCATTGTTGTTTTGGTTTGCATCTTTCTTATGACTAATGATGGTGAGCATTTTTTCATTTGACTTTTGCTCATTCGAATTTCCTCCTTGTAAAAGTTTCTATTCATGTCTTCTCCCCATTTTTTGATGGGGTTGGCTGTTTTCTTGCAAAGTTCTACCAGGTTAATAATCCTGGTTATTAACCCCTTATCAGATGGATCACTGTATCACTGTCTTCCCGTTCATCATCGATTTGCTCGAGCGGGCTCCAGTAACATCTCCATATGTCCTGTCTCATGCTAGTAGAGCCCAAGGGCATCTGCTTGCTCCAGGAACATAAAGAGCCTCAATCCATTTCGCAATGAGGTCTATAATTGTTACTGGTATTTGGCATATCAAATACAACACGGGTAGCTTGCCAGGCTCTGCCGTGTAGGTAGCATATTCTTGTAGTCATCTCTAAGTCCAGCATTTATTGATGAACTGTGCAGCTGCA
>JAJIBD010034972.1:0-29395 GCA_021461705.1 Cryptotis parvus
CACAAAATATCTATCTCACACACTTCCTAACTCCTAAAAATATGTTTTTACAAATTAGTTATTTGGATTTTGAGTTTTCTCTCTATTTCTACAGTTTCCAACTAATAAAAAAATATCATTGGAAAAACAACAAGGACTCACAGTAGGAAAAAGGAAATACAGTTGGAGCCAAGGAGAATTAGCAAGGACGAAATAAAAGAAAGTGTCTTAATATCTGATGGGATTAACATACCTAGTTTTTCAGAATATAAGCTCTGATGCAGAATTACAATGTATATTGCAAAAATATAGTATATAGGTGGTTATACATATAAATTTGATGCAACACAGATGTACATAAGGCTGTGAGATGAGCTAAAGGATTCATGGACTGCCTTGATCCATTCACGCTGTCTCCATCTCCAAACACTTGAAACCAGTTGATATGTGATTTCTAAAGCTACTTACTGGTTATAAGAGTAGGCTATGATCAGAGGGAAAAGGACAGATATAGAATGACTGCATTTATTTGTGGGATATAAAAAATAGCATGGTACCAATATCAGACAAAACATGGATCAGAAGATCTTATCACTGAGTAGAACCTACTGCAAATGTGTGGGTGTCAGTAATTAAGTAATACAGAGAAATGAACAGTGTACTAATAATATGGTAAAGAACAACACCAGCATAGAGTTAAACATTGAAAGTAGGCAAAAGGATATACATGATAACCTCTAAATGCATGCTTTTCAATCCACAATGTTTAAGAGAAGGAGAGAGAGAGAGAATTGAAAATTTCCTGCCATACAGACTGTGGAGGGGGAATCAGGGGGGACATTGGTGGGAACGGGCACTGGTGGAGGGGATGGTTGCTGGAACACTGAATGACTGAAACCCAAATATGAACACTTTTGTAACTGTATATCTCACGGTGGCACAATAAAAAAAAATTTAAAAAGAGTAGTCTATGATCATGGAACAAAATATGTTCCGTGCAGTACATCAAACTAGTGGAACCAACCACATTCTAGAAACTCAGACAGTAAATTCAAGAACAGAATTTGGCGAGATTCTCCCACAACCAACAACAGGGAAGAAAATGGATTCATTAATAACATGGCCATGTATGTGCTTTAATGGTCCATGTAATCAGTGCCAGCTGAGGGAGCAGGCATTGGGATTGGGGTGGGTGGGAAATGAGAGTCTTTGGTGGTGGGAACACACTGGTGGTGGGAGTGGTGTTGAAGTATGAATCTTTCTATCAACAGTATTACAAAACCTTTTACTTTGTAAATCACAGTGTTTCAATAAAAAGGGAAAAATAAAAAAAAAATAAAATTCACTGTGGATTGCCAAATCATCACTAGACCTAAGGTGATTTATATTGCTTATAAAGAAAGTCAGGTAACTAGTTATATCATGTTGTGCATGATCTATTTCATTGTCTCACATTTCAGAAAAGTCCTTATTACTGTCAGTAATAATTCTGATATAAGTGCAAACTATTTAGAGCACTGTGAGCAATCCACTTCAGAGTACAACCATATGAAAAGACTTACTCTAGTCAAGGAAACTTACATAAGTCAGTCTCTCGCAAATAGTTAGGCATAGGATAGTTGAAGGTAATAAAAGAAATAAGGAAATATGTCTTTTATTTTTCTCCAACCACACTACCTCCTGATTGCAGACCAAAGGTTTTCAACTGTCCCAAGTTTTTTCATGAAAGAGGGATACATGTACATGAAAGGGGGATACATGTTCTCTTGAACCTTGAAAAGGTTCAAGAGAACACAGAACTTTCTATATTCAAATATTTAGTTAAAAACCTGTGAGGGGGAGTGAGAATAAGAAAATGGAAGTGGTAGGTCTAGAGTGATAGTATAGTGGGTAGGGTTTACTTGGGTCTACTTCTATGCAGTAGACCCAAGTTTGGTCCCCCGGCATGCCATATGTTCCCCAAGCAGGGCCAAGAAAAAATTCCCGTGTGAAGAGCCAGGAGTAACCCCTGAGCATCGCTAGGTTTGTGACCCAAAAAGATGGGGGGAAATGGAAAGAATAAACCCAATGAACGGTGGTAAAGGGATACTGGAACTTGTAAAACCACATCGTCAAAATCATTAGATCACTAGACATCCCGTTGTTCATTGGTTTCCTCGAGCAGGCACCAGTAACATTTCCATTTGACCCTGTCGTCAAAATATAGTGCTATAAATCAACTTGCCTTAGTTAAAAGCAACAACAGCAACAGCAACTTTGTGAGAGTTCTTTACGTATCAAAGACAGTAAACAAATACAGATTTATCTGAATCTAAATTAAGTACTTTTTCGGTAGAGTCGAGGAGTTCCCGGTATAACAAAATTCCAATGTACTTTTTTGTCCTTACTCAAAATCTTCTCATAACTTATATATAATTAACCTTTAACTATAAAATCAATACCCAGTTTTCAATCTCGTTTCTTGACTTCCAACTACATTTTACAAAATCTGTCCTAAATTATCCCTACCCCCAAACTTTCCTTTGGGTCTATAAATTGGAGTGGTGATAAAGATAGGCTTTTAGAGTAGGGAAGAAATCTGCATGTAAGGCACTTCATTCCTCCCAATATCCCATAAGTTGAATATGCTAGAGATATTTTGAACACCTATAAAATATTCTTGGGTTTATTGGGCAAAACAATAAACATGTACTTAAACAATAAACACTGGTTACACATACTTTTGTTTTATTTGTATATCTGTTAATAATAGATTTCTGCTTGACCCTGGAAAGAAACTTTTTTATGACTTGCACTCTCTACAGAAATGAGAAGAACTGGGTAATAATCTGTAAACTATCCTAAACCTTAAATCAAAAGTTTGGAGTTGCTTGTTGGAGCCCAGGGTTCAATCCCTAGAACCAGATGGTGTTCACAATACCTGCAGAAATTGTCCGTGCTAACCACAGAGTAGCCTGTGAGCATCTCCAATGAGTTATCCCAAAGACTAAACACAATAATTTAAAACTAGAAGCAATCAATGTGAATTATCTAGAGTTCAGGCAACACTTAAAAACGCAGAAGCTTACAAGTGTATGCTTAAAAAATTTAACTTTCCAGATGGAGACCGCAGCGACTAAACTATGTACTGGTTCTCAGTATTGAGGATTTACATACTACCAACAACTATAATCGGACTACTACTTGATTTTGCTACAAATTAAATAAAATTATTCTATTTTTTCTATCTAAAGGAGAACCATACTGGTTCTAGAACCATACTGGTTCTCCTTTAGATAGAAAATGAAAGAATATTGGCAAACAATATGAATATTGGATATTCAGTATGAATATTGACAACATTCAAAACTAGTGTCATCATTTGCTATGGTTATGAAAGTATCAGAATCGTATTTAATTAATTTTCTTTCAATGACTCTTGACTTCCACAAATAAAGAACTGGTATATACTATCTTATAAAGGAACAGCAATTGAGGATTTCGAAAACTTAGAGGTGAGAGGTTTCTGCTATACGTGGCTGTACTCAGAACATAATTCTGGCTCTGTTCTCAGAGATCACTCCTAGTGGTAGTCAAAGAACCATGTGTGGTACCAAAGATCAAACCTTGGTTGAGGTACAAACAAGTAAAGTACCTTTACTTACACCTCTCTGGCACAAGAAATAGGAGATTTTGTATAAATTGAACTGAAATTGATCATTTAAGCAAAAATACAGTTATTTTGGGCATAATCGCAAGAGAAAATATCTAATCAGTCATTCTATTAAATAAAGTCATCATTTTCCCTGCTTTGTTAAAAATAATCATAACACCATGAAATATACAATTACAAAGCAGCTCATGATTAGGTTTCAGTCAGAGGTTAGGTAAGATAGAGAAATGATCAGTGTGCGATAATTGTTGGAAATGGATAATTGTTGGAATTGTAAGACTAGAACTGAGAATTGAACATATTCATCTTACTCTTTTTTTAGGGTAGGGACAGAGATTCCAGAATGGTCTGTGATTCAGAATTAAATTACTTCTTTATTTTAGTAAGATCATTTTTAAAATTTTAAAAATGAAATTTACTTCACTTTTGAAATTTACTTCAAAAAGATGTGATGGGAGAGTAAAAAAAAGACGTACAAGTTTAAAACAAAACACAAACTTCTCCAGAGTGAAAAAAAATGTGTCAGGGACCAGAGCGATAGCCCAGCGGGTAGGGCGTTTGCCTTGCACGTGGCCGGCCCGGGTTTGATCCCCAAGAACCCATATGGTCCCCGAGCACCGCCAGGAGTAATTCCTGAGTGCAGAGCCAGGAGTAACACCTGAGCATTGCCGGGTGTGACCCCAAAAAGCAAAGAAAATATGTGTCAGAAAGAGAGACGTGTATTTCCGAGGGAGAACAGAAACTTGAAAGAGCAATCAAGTACAGAAACACGAAGAGATAACATGTTCAGGGGTTGATAGAACACACCCAGATTTAAATCACTTTTATAGTTGAGATTCTTTAATTATATTATTATTATGATAATAATAAAATAATAATTTATGGTAGTGCTATTGGTGCATTTTTGATACACATTGCTACTGCACCATAATTACCACAAAAGTGCCCCCAAATCTTCATTTTTATGCAGAGATATATCAAAAGGTTATACAAAGGAGGACTATACAAAGAATTCGAAGCTGATGCATATCATTTCTTTTCTTTTCTCCATCAATGGCCATAGCAATTTACTATATCCAAATCTAAATCTTCTTTGTGCCCAAATGCATTGAGTAGAAATCAAGTTCTCGTTGCTCAAATAGTTTGCAAGGTTTTCTTTCAAATTTCATCCATGTAGAAGGTCTTAGCTTTCTACTCATCTTCACGTATTCAAATATTTGTTTATTCTTCAAGGCTAAGGCTAAATGCCATCTTGAGGAAGTGTTGCTGTGTGGGGGGAAGCACACTTCCAACCACAGGCTTTCCGTTACAGCTGGTATATCAAAATCAATGATTAACTGTAAAAATACAGATTTCTACAAATGCAGCTGCAATGAATGATGAAATTATGCAATTTGTTGCAACCTGGTTGGAACTGGAAAATACCCTGTTGAGTGAGGCAAACCAGAAGAAGAAAGACAAAAATGTGATCTTACTTATCTGTGGTACACATAGATACTGGTCAAGGAAACATAATGTGTAAAAGGGGACATTGCTTAGATCACTGTTGACCCCAGAATAAAGGGAGCGTTGGGCAGAGAAGGAAAGATGTTAAGGAGGGTTAAAGAGAACAGGAATTCATGAGTGAACAAGCACCGGGGTTTCAGTTATACTCGTGATCTGAGTGAATGGTATGGCCACGTATCCAAAACACAGACTCAAGAACATGCGTTCTAGCTACAAACACGGGAGCTTTATAATGTGCCTCTCAAGTTCCTGATAGGGGATGGGAGGAATGTGCAGTGATTGGAGACGGGGAGGGTATGTGGGAATACTGGTAGAGGGAAGTTGACACAGTAGTAGGATTGGTTTTGAAATATTATCGGCCTAAAACTAAACTATCAATAAGTTCATAAATTACAGTTCTTTAATTAAGTAAAAATTTTTTAAAAATCGGGGCCGGAGTGATAGTCCAGCGGGTAGGGCTTTTGCCTTGCACGTGGCCGATCTGTGCCGGCCCGGGTTCGATCCCCCGGCATCCCATATGGTCCCCCAAGCACCGCCAGGAGTAATTCCTGAGTGCAGAACCAGGACAAAACCCTGAGCATTGCCAGGTGTGACCCAAAAAATGTAAAAAATTTTTTTAAAATATAGACTCCAAGCCTTATTGAATGAATCAGACTACACAGGGACAAAGAAGTAAAATTCTTTTTTTATTTCCTAATAGATTTATAAGCAGTCATGACTAAGAACCTGTATGTTCAGTTTTCTTTACTGACAAACTTGACTGAAAGGCCTAAAGTGTTCAATTGCTAAAGAGAATTTGTCATGAACAATAATAAAAACAGATGAAATCAAAGGCAAATATTTCTTTTACTGAGAGTGAGTCTAAAAAACTTTCCTTTGTCTAAGCTAACATAAAAACAAGCACTCTACCCTTGGGAGAAAATGTCACATGCCTCCATTTGATAACCAGAAAGGAGTTCTCCTCTCAGGGCTCCAGAGATATGAGCTGTCCTAGTCAATTTGAAGATATAATATTGGAGTCAAACACTCTGGTCTTACACAAAAGAATCAGGGTCAGTTCAAATTTACTTTTTTGGATGGACATAGAAAGTAAGGCACTTGATTTATTTATACACAGCCAACACTGCTGTAATATATAGCACAGCAAATCAGTCCCTCCGGCAATGCACATATTAACCCTGAGTACAGAAACTGGAATAAGTCTTGAACACTAATGTGTGTAGTGAATAAAGTATGAATATAATTTTTAAAAGATACTAATAATACTTCTAATTTGAAGTGATAAGCAAAACACATTTACAAATTTAACCTACTTTTTGCATTCTGACTATAATATTTTTTAATATTTTATTTTAATTTTTTTATTTTTAAAATTACAAAGATATACAATTAGAAAGTTCATATTTGGGTTTTGGTCAAACAGTGTTGCAGCACCCATCCCGCCACCAGTGCCCATCTCCCACCACCAACGCCCCGGTTCCCTCCCCCTCCCCAGCCCTGCTCCATGGCAGGTTCTTTATTTCTTTCCATTTCTCTCTCTTTCTCTTTTCCTTCCCTTCCAGACTATGGATTACAGAACATACATTAAAGGGTTGTCATGTGTATCTTTTTGCCTCTATTTAATGCTCAGTTCTAGGTTGGCATTAGTACCCTCAACAATTGATAGCACACTGTTCCATTTTCTGTCTTACCTAGCCTCCTAAATCCCACACGTTTGTGATAATTTCCACCTTTGACAGGACCTCCTGATATATGTTTCACTTGACCTTGGATATTGGTATCATAATATGTACCTATATATTTATGTTATGCAGATAAATGCAGTCATTCTGTATCTGTCTCTCTCCTTCTGGCTAATTTCGCTCAACATAATCTTCTCCATGTCCATCCATTTGTAGGCAAATTCTCCCGGGACCAGCTGAAAATCTCCCCCCAGGTGTGTGGAAGTGACCCCTGCGTCTCCCGAGACTCAAACTGCCCCAGGGAAGTTTAATATTTTATTATACCACTGTGATATATACAATTACAAAGATGTTCATAAGATTTTCATATTTGGGTTTCGGTCATACAGTGTTCCAGCACCCATCCCTCCACCAATGTCCATTTCCAACAGCCAATGTCCCCGATTCCCTCCCCCCCCCCTAGCCTGCCTCTATGGCAGGTTCTTTCTTTTCTCTCTCTTTCTTTTTTCCTTCCCTTCCACATTGTCAATTGCAATACATACAAAAGAGGTTGTCATGTGTATCTTTTTGCCTGTATTTAATGCTCCAGTTCTAGATTGGTATTAGCACTTTCGACAATTATTAGCACACTGTTCCATTCTCTGTCTTACCTAGCCTCTGACTCCCACATGGTTGTGATAATTTCCACCTTTGACAAGACCTCCTGGTCCATGTATCGCCTGGCCTTGGATATAGGTAGCATAATATGTATATATATATATATATATATATGTCTTGCAAATAAATGCAGTCATTCTATATCTGTCTCTCTCCTTCTGGCTATTTTCACTCAACATGATCCTCTCCATGTCCATCCATTTATAGGCAAATTTCTTGGCTTAGCAAATAACATGGGCTTTCTAGATAAAAGGCACAACATACAAATATAGAGGTTAAATTTTTCTTAATTTTTGAAGATCTAATTAAAAACAGCCTGTGAAATGAGTGAATTATTCACACACAATACATCAGATAAAGGATTGATGTGCGAGATCTATATATAGGACTTAAAGGTATAATGGAGAGACAGAGGTCCAAAGGCAATGTAATGAGAGAACTGATCCACACAATTGAGTGTGGGAAGGGGCTTGAGAGGGAGGGGTTTTTGATTCCAGGGAGTGAGACGGGGAACACTGATGATGGTTGCAGTGTTGGAATTATGTGCATAAGAAACCATTATTAATAGCATTGTAAACCACGGAATATCCATTTCAAAATTTTAATAAATATGTCAAAAAGCAAAAAATAATTAGTTTTCTCTTTGATTCTTTTTTTCCTTTAGTTTCTAGTCCATACCTGGCAGTACTCTCAGCTTACTTCTAGTTCTGTCTTGAGGTATTAATCCTAGAGAGTCATAGAGGACCATACGTAGTGTCCTGCATCAAAGATAGGTCAACCAAATGCAAGAGAAATGCCTTACCCAGTGGACTATCCTACAACCAGAACAGTTCATTTTAACAAACTATGATCTTGACTTAAATTACAAAATTGAAGATGACTTTCTATGTTGGGAGGGCAGATCTTTCAAATAAGATCAATATTTGGAATAAAATATTTAAAATTATTAGTTTAACATTTCAGTCCAAGTCGAGTAACTGTACTCTGGCACTCACTTTAATAGGTAAGAACTAAATTCTTCACATTCAAATCACTTGTATTATCTTTACTGGAGATGGTAAAAGAGGGAAACTTTATGGAGGCTGTTATTTTCCCTTACACTAATCTTTTCACTCCCACCATCAATCTAGACTTGTCCACTTAAAGTTCACTCTCTGATACCCATTTTCTTATTTATAAAATGGAGACAATATTAACTATCTTGAAGATTAACTATAAGAAGAAGATGGCTGGTTTGGCTCGATGGATATCAACACTATCGATTTATGTGCCAAGAAGAAAGCTTTTATTATTCCATTTTACAGGAAGAGAGAGAGAAACGGAAGTCGTGAGAAAAGAAATGATTAGTTCAAATAGTCCAGTAAATAAACCGATCTCCACACTATTTGACCCTGAGATTGAGCCATCAGTATGCTTGGAGAGTTTTATGATTCTTTGAAAAATATAAATGTTAATCCAGAGTTACAGAACTGGTAAGGCACTTGCCTCACATGTGGCCCACCTAGGCTTGATGGCCACTTAAGGTTCTCAGTGCTCACCAAGCCCTGGTCAGGTGTGATCACTGAGCACAGAACCAAGATGAGCACTGAGCACCGCCAAGTCCCCCCCACATATAGATCAAGTTTAGATCTAGAAATTATAAATTTGTAGAATGACATCCTTGTATTTTTTTCAAAGTGTCATTAATGATCCCACATATAACTAAAGAAGATGATTCCTGGATGTAGCTTATTGACTGGGGGATATAAATTCTTCCTTCCAATTTATTTACTTCACAAATATTTACTGAACATATTCTGCTATGATTGTGCTCAAAGTGTATAGAGCAGAGCATATAACAAAACATCATGCTAAGTTCTCACAGAGTTGACATTCTAAGGGGAAGATGAACTAACTGAATACACAATTGAACAAATTAGTTAATAATGGTAAATTGGAAAAATGGTTCAAAAGGAACAAAATAGGATATTTTACAGAGACTTTTGAGGTAGCCGGTTAGAAGTAGAATTATCAGGGAAGACCCCTCAGAAGAGTTGTCTTTTTTATTTTTTTTTAAGTATTTTATTATACCACCGTGAGATATACAAATAAAAATATATACAATTAAAAAGTTCATGTTTGGGTTTTGGTCATACAGTGTTTCAGCACCCGTCCCTCCACCAGTGCCCGTCTCCCACCACCAACATCCCCTGGTTCCCTCCCCCTTCCCCAGCCCTGCTCCATGGCAGGTTCTTTATTTCTTTCCCTTTCTCTCTCTCTTTCTCTTTTCCTTCCCTTCCAGACTATGGATTACAGAACATACATTAAAAAGTTGTCATGTGTATCCTTTTGCCTCTATTTAATGCTCAGTTCTAGGTTGGCATTAGTACCCTCGACTATTATTAGCACCTTGTTCCATTTTCTGTCTTACCTAAACTCTGACTCCCACACGTTTGTGATAATTTCCACATTTGACAAGACCTCCTGATATATGTTTCACTTGACCTTGGATAGCATTATTCACAATAGCCAGAAGAGTTGTCTTTTAAACTGAAATAGAGTCAGAAATAACAACCACAGACTTAGACAAACAAAAGTGTTATGTTTCCAATTAAGGATATCTAAATGTTCAGATTATGAGAAAATTCAGTTTAAAGATTAGTAATTAAGAAGCGGTCCTTCATACCTTGGTTAGAGTAATTATAGCACTTTAAAGGTTATTTTATTAGTTACAAAACTGTGAGGTAAAATTTTTTACAAAATTAATATAGCTATCCTTAATCATGGATACTCACTTTATGATATTTGTACTAAGGTACTTACTACTTGTTAATTATTAACAAGTATTAATAATGAGTAATTTGTTGCTTACAACATAATATTTATTACTAACTTACTCATCTCCACTGTAAGTACACATTTTAAAATTGTGACAAAAGATATTTTGGTCCATATTACTGAAAAATGTGTCAAAGAACTGTGCATCTATAAATTTCTCCTAAAGATACCATTTTCCTTGAAAACTGGACATCTTTAAGAATTCTTGTGAAGTTGCTGAAACGTGTTATAACCTATGTGTCACAATAGTTGAGTCAGGTGGTAGAGAAAGGCAAAGAAAAGTAATAATAAACATCCCACACTGCCATTAATGTTAAGGTCATGTGCCAACTGGAAGAAAGAGAAACAAACTGATGACCTATGGCACCACTGTCAGGACGAACTAGCCCAACTTTCCCAATATCTTGGATGCTGCCATTTTATTTTGCAAGGAGCTAAACAGCTGAAACCTTACAAACAATTGAACTGGTGACATCTAAAGAAAAACAATGTTATTTATTACTTATAAAAGAGAGAGGGATTCAGAGTTAGAGTGAAACATGAAACAAGAGTGTGAGCTCTAACCGACTGAATATATTTTAATTACTGCATAGAAACCAAAAGCTCATAAATTTTCCTCCATGTGCTTAGGACGACAGATTTATGAGCTTCCATTTGGAAATCAGTAATATTATCTTCTACATAATACAAAATTTGCTGATATAGCATTCCAAGGAATACTTACTGGACATTAAAGAAAATATTACACAAAAATTATTTGCCATATTTTCATGCATCTTTGAATTTCTTCCTTTATTCTAAATGCCTACACTTTCTGAAGGTACTTCTTGCAGGAAATGCATAAAGCTTCACTGGAAAGTGAAATCAACCTGAAAAGCAGTATCTGCATCATTTGTTTGCAGTCCTTCCCGCAGTTTTCACCATCCTACTGAATATAAAGACCTTCATCACAACCACCAAGAATACTAACACATTAAATGTTATTTATAAACTAACATAAGCATGAAAAGTGTTGCCCGAGTGTTGACTGAGCTAAACCACTTAAAAAATCTTTATCAAGATAATAATCTAGCAAATGTAATAAATTCCTCTATATGTTTGGAAATTAGATGTGGTCTCTGGTTTATACCCTAGCACTAAGCAGCTAAATTAATTTAGTTAAAACTCCACCAGTGCACATTCCCACCATCAATTCTCCTTCTCCTTCTCCTTCTCCTTCTCCTTCTCCTCCTTCTCCTCCTCCTTCTCCTCTCCTCCTTATCCTCCTCCTTCTTCCTCCTCCTCCTCCTTCTCCTTCCCCTCCTCTTTCTCTTCCTCCTCCTTCTCCTTCCTCCTCCACCATCTCCTCCTTCTCATTCCTCTTCCTACACCTCCTCCTCCTTTCCTTCTTTCTCTCTTCTTCCCCTTCTCCTCCTTCTTCTTCCTCCTCCTTCTCCTTCCTCCCTCATCCATCTCCCTCCTCCTCATTCCTCTTCCTACACCTCCTCCTCCTTTCCTTTCTTTCCTTCCTCTCTCCTTCTCCTTCCCCTTCTTCCCTCCTCCCCTCCTCTTCCTCTCCTTCCTCCTTCTCCTTCCTTCCCTCTTCCTTATTCTTCTTTTCTTCTCCTTCTTCCTCTTTCTCCTCCCTCCCTTCCTTCTTCTTTCCTTCTCCTTCTTCTTTGTCCTCATCCTCCTCCTCTTCCTTTCCCTCCTCACTCTCTTCCTCCTCCTCCTCTTCCTCCTCCTTCTTCCTTCTTCTCCCTTTCTTTTTCTTCTTCCTTCATCTTCTTCTCCCTCTTCCTCTCTTCTTCTTCCTATTCTTCTTCTTCTTTTTCTTTTTCTTCTTCCAATACTTACATTTAGAGGTTATCATATACATCCTTTGCCTACATTCAATGCTCAGTTCTAGTCTGACATTATAGTTTCCAACAATCATTAGCACACTGGTCCCCTTTTTCTACTTTGCTTTCTATGTAGCTTCTGACTACCACGCACTTGTGGTAGATTCCAATCTTTGATAAGTCTTCCTGTCCTTGTTTTGCCTGGCCTTGGATATTAGTCTCATGCTATATTTTATATCCCACAAATGAATGAAATCATTCTATATTTGTCCTTTTCTTTCTTACTAATTTTACTCAGCATCCCTCCATTTATAGGAAAATTTCATTTCTTTTGTTCTTCCTACCAGCTGCACAGTATTCCATTGTGTAGGTGTACCATAATTTTATTATCCAGTCATCTGTTCTCAGGCACTCAAGTTGTTTACATATTCTGGATACTGTGAATAGTGCTGCTATAAAACTGAAATTTATTCTAGTAAATACCTGCTTTAGAAGCTATTCATGAGTATAGTGAAATAAGGGAGCATTAAGTATTTCTAAAAAACATAAAAGTAGGATATTATTACTGCAAGAACTTTTCACTAAGCAAGTAAATAGCATTTAACCACAATAAGGGAGAAAAATAAGTCATTAACTGTCAATCACTTGGGCTTAAGTAAAATAAAAAGTAAATAATTGAAATTCTTTGAGATTCATAACCAATTATTTTTATTCATTGCTAACACTCTAGATTGCCATATGGTATCATTTAATAATCCACCTGTCTCATTAATAATCCACATCTATATCCTCAACACAAAAATATAGATAGTTCATTGAACTAAGTAACAGATACCTTACGCACATAATTTTTTAATTCTTACAATTTCTATCAGCTGAATTAATATACTTCACCCATAAAGAAAGAAAAATGCAGAGAAGCAAAAATAACTTGCACAAGAGCAAACAGTTGAAAAATAGAAAAAAAATGAACCTATGTTCTGTGATATTTTATAACTTTTTACACAGAGTTTCAAGACTTATCATTCTGGACTATTTTAATTTCTAAACCACTAATTAAAACTGGTAAAGTAAATAGGAAAGATGTGACAGCACACCCATTGTCTTAAACACAAGTACAATGACCAAAATAAAGCAAAAGATGCTGTGGCATACTTTTTTGTTGTACTTCAAATTATCCCACAACTTAAAATGAGAAATTTTTTGAGAGAGACAGAAAGAGATTTATTCAGCCAATTAATCCATCACATGGACTAACATAAGTATGCTGTTTCCAATAAAGCTTACTCTTTTAAAAAAAAATCACAATTCCATGCGATCTTACTCTCCTACCTGCTAAAAGAGCCAGCATAATGCAAAAAACAAAGAAAACAATGCAAATTTCCAATCCAGCCAAGCTAAAGTAAAAAAAAAAAAAAAAAAGACAAATTGGCTTGGTACTAGATTCTCTTTGTCCCAGATATGGAGGGAGCGGATTCGAAATGGTAAATTTCTGATACATTTCAGATAAAATTATCCTCCTGATCTACGTTCCCACAGCAGAACCAAGGTCACTCAGATTCTGCTGGCATTCAAGCTACAAAAAGTGGTTAAAGCGAAGCTAAAATATGTAACACCTGTAGAACAATACAACTGATTAAAGTTTAAAAAACTTTCAACTATAAAGAACAGTCCTTTAAAAGATAGAACCAAATTTTACTCTAAAATCTTCCAGTATCCTCAGAGACAAATAACAAAACATCTTAATAGACATTTTTTCCAAGATCAATCAGTAAGACACCATGAAAAGATATTCAAAGCATCATTAATCATAAGGATATAGAAAATATAAAACACAATGAAACAGAGTACTTTATACCCACCAAGATTATTATTTATTAAAAATAATGATAAAAAAAGGAAAAGTATTGGTTAAGATGTGTGTAAAGTAAAATTTCAAGCACTGTTCGAATAAACACAGACTCGCTGGCCAGGAGGGGAACCTAGAAGACAGTTACTTCAAAGTGGCAACACAACAAGGCCTGGGCTGTTCCTAGATAAGGGGGACAGAGGTGACCTCACCTAACATGTCTAACTCCAGGACTCAGCACAGATAGGAGGATAGGGAGGGCCCAGTCCTTAGGTCCCGGAGTTTCTTCCTATACCAAGATGTGTTGTAGGTGTGGCTGTGGGTGCCCGGCTCGGCAAGGTGGTCTGACAGGAGACAGACTTTTGTCCACACTCGCAGGGCTCTGCTCAAGGGCCCTGGATGGTCTGATGGTGTGACATAGAAAAGAATATGGAGTTATAAAATTTGCCTAGCAATGGATGCTGACAGGGAGTAAAGATTATATTAACGAGCGAAATTGCGAGAAGGAGAGGGAGACTGATTAGAGCCAGACTGCATTTATGCATAACATAAATATATATGTACATATTAAGATCCAATATCCAAGGTCAGGAGTGAAACATATATCAGGAAGGTCTTGTCAAATTGGAAATTATCACAAACGGGTCGGAGCTTCAGAGGCTAGGTAAGACTGAAAATGGAATAGTATGCAACAATTGTCGAGGTACTAATCCCAACCGTAGAACTAGGCAATAAATGAGAAAAGATACACTGACAACCTTTTAATGTATTTATCTGTAATCCATAGTCTGAGGAGAAGAAAGAGATAGAAAGGCGGTAAGAATAAGAACCTACAAGTGGAGCAGGCTAGTGAGGAGAGGGAACCGGGGAACGTTGGGTGGTGGGAGATGGGGGCACTGGTGGTGGGAGAAAGCTGAAACACCTGTATGACCAAAACCCAATAAGAACTTTTAATTGTAGAGCATTCTCAGAAAAAATAAAAATTTTAAAAAGAAAAAAAAAAGATTGGTCCTCCTGGAGAACCCCAGAGCCGCTGCAGAGCAAGCAAATACTCATGGTGTATTGATATAGTAAAAAGTAACAATAATGGACCTCATTCCAACAAATGAGAGACATTACTGGTGCCCTGTCGAGGAAATCTATGGGAGATGGGAAGCAAGCTGACAAGTGCCCAAGATTTTCCTTCACTATTTTTAACTTCCTATTCTCATCTCCTGCAAGTCCCACTGCAACAGACTATAGTAAGTATTTGTTTGTTTTCCTTTTTCAATTTTATTTGTGCTTAGACTTTTGCTGTGCTCCAGGGATCTCTCCTCACTTGCTCTCAGGGAACACTCCGATGGGCTTCTAGGTGTGCCAGATATTGAAACCCAGGTGGTTACTGAGTTCCAAGGCAACATACCTTAACACCTAGCAATATCTCACCAGCATAGACTATACAATTTTAAATTACAGTTTTAAAAACATAATTTTACTAAAACAAGCTACAGTCACATATATGAGACCAATAACTCCAATTCTAAAATATATCAGGAGACTATGAAGACCTTGGGACAGAGCTAGCTACTTGCTCTCCTGGCCGCTTCAGCCACTCCTAGGCTTAGAGCCAAGGTGGTACTCAAACCCTAGTCTACCCTAATAGAGCCTCACAACAAGACAGACGACCCCCGCACTACACCATGGGGCCGCCATTCACATCCGACTTCCCCTCTCACCTACTCCACCCAGCAGACCAGACTCTCACAGCCCGGATCATCACACCGACCCTGCAGCAGTTTTTTTTTTTCAATCGGCCCAGGTATGCTGAACCAGAGACTCTTTAGACATGGAGCAGAGCTACTTGCACTCTGGCAAGCCCAGCCGCCGCGAAATTCGGGAGGCATGGCAGTGGTTCAGCCTGGAATCGCCACCCCAGCATTCACAACAAGCCAGAAGACCCCTACTCTGAAGTGGCCGCCATTTTCATCTGGACTTCTCAATCATGTCTCAGTGATCTCAGACTATCACACTTGGCTGCATGGGCTACCAGTAATACGTTCTCATCTATAATTGTTTTATTTAGAGGTGATCAGGTAAGAGTATGCCACCCGCACGGCAAGCCTGGCAGTTGCTCGTGTTGTATTTGATATGCCAAATACAAGTAAATATTTATATTAGGTCATTCCCATGAACTAGTATAGAATAGAAGCTACTATGTTTTATGTCTTGGAGCAAGAGGATGCCTTCAGTTCTAATAATAGTAGTTGAGAGCCAGACATATGGAGATATTACCGAGCCTTATCAAATAGATGATCAATGGGAAGATAGTGATAGTGATCAGAGAAATTAAATAGATCCTAAATGAAATATATTCAAGAATGTTAATTACAGCATTTTTAAACAGCAAATATGCAGTAACAACCTCAAAGTTTCCATTAACTGGTGTGTGGATGTTACATGAGGTACATCTACAATGACATATGATTCCGCCTATGTGCAATTCCTACATGCCTAAGGTAGATAAATCTTTGAAATGTGCCTATTAAATTATTATTAATAGTGAAACATAAATTATAGAATCTCAATTAAAAATAAAGATAAAAACATTATAAATGGTTCGAAATAGAGTCAAGTGGGCAACTCAATGTGTGTCTATTTGAAACGTCGGAGAAAGTACATCTTTAGAGGCTTTCACTAGAATGCATAAAAATAAATAAAGGTGTTGTAAAGAAAACGGAAGCATTGTAATGATCACTTTCTCAACAGAGTGAAAAATATTGAAATTTATTTTGAGAATGTTTAGTAAAATCCTGTAAACCACATAAAAACCTACTAATCTTTTTCATTCTATGGTTAAAATTCTGATATATAAAAGTTTCCTATCATGGCCCAGAGTAGATAGCTCATAGTACAGCATATTGTATGGGTTAAAATTCTGGAGTTCCATTCCCAGCAATTCATTGCTGACTATGACCATCACAAGGTACAACCCTGCAGAACTACATGCTCCAAACTCACTCCTTCAACATCACTTGGTACAAGCAGCATAGCTTCCCTAGTCACTGCATCGGTGAAGCGAACTATCGCCCTCAAAATTCTGCTAATGGTAGTTCCTAATAGTGGCACATGAATATAAGGAAATAAACTTAACAAGGTTCCCCAATGCTAATAATATTTCTTTTCCTAGATAAAGTAATAAAAGTAGTAAAGAAAATTGATCTAGTGTTTAGAAGAGGATTTTGCTTTGTCACCAACTATTATATCATTGTATAAGGACTATAAGAGGCCTCTACTTACAGCACAGCACACTCTAAATCAAACTCAAACGAAATTTCACAGCTGTGTTCATTAAAGGTAAGTACATGATATCGCTTGAGATTAGTACTGTAAGTGTGATGGCTCTGTTCAACTCTAAATCATTATGTATTTTTCTTTTCAAAGAGAAGTTGACAAAAGAAAAAGCACAAGAACAAACTAATTTAAAATTAGTGTCTTAAAATTGTAGGTCCCAAAACACCACCATTTTAATTCCAGAACATACAATCTATGGTCTCATTGTTCATGTGTTCAAACTATATGTGCAGTCATCTTAATGTAGCACAGAAGTTGCAAAAGAATACAGAAGGGACTCTTTCAATTAATGCTTTATTATTAGTAACATAATGAAATTAAACAGGGTGTGTAATGTATTAAGCTCATTGTTCTTAGTAAACAAGAATCAAATAGAATAGTTGGGTAGAGACACCATTGAAGTAAAAGTTGACTTTATTCAGAGACTCAAGATACTTGTGTTCCTATTCGCTATGAGGATTCAAGGTCCAGTGAATGTTACTGATGTGGGAGCACAATTGTTTTTCTATTGCTGTACATCAGTCTTCCATCTTTATTAAAGACACTAAACATGTTTCATTTGTAAAGCATTTGAAAGCCCTAGTGTATCTCAGACATTTCATATATATTAATCATTTTTTTTTCTACTTAAAACATTTTTTATGGTGCGGCAGGGAACTGAATCTAGGACCCTCACAGTAGTAAAATTGAATTCTACCCTTGAGTCACATCTCTGGCCCCCCTTAGCTTTTCTTTAATTCCTCTTTCTGATATTTATTTTAATTCCATTGCCTTATTCATGGGTAAATTTAAATAAGTCTTCATTTAAAAACAAAATAAAAATCAGAACGTTAAAATACTGATAAAATCATTTTTAAAGATGTGCTAGTAAATTTCCATACTTATTTTAAGTCTGATAGAAAAGAGAGAGAGATATATTTCCTGATATATTTTCCACAGCCAGGTCAGCCCTTCCTAGTGTTAGAAGCACCTAGATTCTGAAATGACTTAATGTTTTGTATAAAATTTTTATCCATAAGGAAAAATTGCATTTCATTTTTTAAACAAAAGTGTTTGTACTTGTAAATTTGATATATTTTGATACTACTGGAATATTCAATATAGCCACAATGAATTCTAAACTTATCCAGGAACCGTAACATAAATGTTAAGGCTACAGTCAGAGATTAGATACCTCTAATTATTTTGCATCTTCTCATATTTTCCCATAGAAAAAAAGAACATTCTGACAAATATTATAATTGTTATGGGGAAATCAAAATTTATCCTCATTCTTAATTATACCACCAGAGATAGACAGTTCCAAAGATGTTCATGCTTGTTTTTCAGTCATAGAGTAGTTTCAAAACTGGGACCCCTCCAAGACTTTCTCAGATTTTTGATGCCTTCATGCTCTTTCAGATGAATAGATGGGCCATACTTCCCTTCTCAACTCTCCTTTATTATTTGAGTTTGAGTGATCACATTTTGCATGCTTAGAGTTCTGCTTCCTGCACCAGGAATTTTTGATGAGCTAGGGACCATAGGATGCCGGTTCAAACCTGGTCTGCATGGTTAACGGGAATGGCAAGGCAAAATGCCCACCGCTGGGCCATCCTCTTGGCCCCACAACTCTCCTTAAAATATGCAAACAACTCTTCACTCTCTGCACCCACTCCATTGCTCAGCTTGTTAAATACAAAGATTAAAAAAATATACACTTGGTTCAGCCTCATAATGCCATTGTTTGACTTTTGTCTTCTTCATACACTCAATGAAATTATGATACTTGAAAATGAAATGCTGGAAAAGAAGGACCAAATCTCAAGGGACTTCAGCAGTTAAAATAAATTCCTACCATATTGTTCATTTTTTTATGAAATATCTTTCCTTATACTTTCAAAAATTGCAGCTGAGCCAGGAAGTCATCCTGAAAGATAGAACTTCAGTCATTCAGTTAGATTGAGTTCCATTGCTTAGAAACAATAGTTTGCACTGGAATCGCCAAAACAGACAACTTAAGTTTGTGTAGCCATTTATCAGCCATTAGAATGATAAGTTTCAATTAGTAATCAAGACACTACTCCTTAGTTCACCACCAGTTTGCAACCAAGAAGTTGCTGCAATATATAGGGACAGAATGAAATCTTTAAGCGACTTCTATTTCTTTTCTATGATGTGGTCCAACAGGGCTTCCAAAGTTGAAGTGAAGTAATTCACCACTTAGAGCAACCATGTCCTAATGTGCTGTGGCAGTAAGTTTGAGAGATCATCCCCTATTATCCTCCATATGTACTTTCATCATATTTCATAGATGAGAAAAATAGTACTCCCAAGAATGGACAGTAATTGTAGAACATCTTAGCTGCGTCCGTGATAATGTTTCTAATGGTGAAATGTACGCTAGTGTTGATATGAGAATATCAGTTAAACTGAAACTGCTGTAAACCTTTGCTCAGTTATGCAGCTATTTTAAGGTATAGTTCTCATAGATGAGAAGTTAGAAATTATTTTAGGTAACATTGATGCTATTGCATGATAATAATTTTCTGCCATGTTAAAAACAAGAAGTCCTTACCTAATAAAACATGCATGAAAAATTTATAGATAAAAATACCTTTTGGCATTTGACTTCCAAAATCGCTGTAGCAAGAAGTGGAAGTACATAGATCAAGAATTATAAGAATTCAGCTGGAGCCGAGTAGCCCAGTGGATAGGCGTTTGTCTTGCACGCGTCGGCCCAGCCGGCCTGGTTCGATCCCCGAGTCCCATATGGTCCTCCGAAAGCACCGGCAGGAGTAATTCCTCGCAGAGCCAGGAGTAACTCCTGAGCATTGCCATGTGTGACCCAAAAGCAAAAAAATTATAAGAATTCTAAAAAGTAAGTGGGAAATACAAGATCGAAAGAATTATAGACTGCTAATGATTATAGAATGCTAATAATGATTAAACTAGATTATGGCTATGTTTTGTACATTAAGTTGTTATAATTTTGAATTCTTCATGTAGTAGTATTTAATATAGTAGAAAACTCCAATTTACCATATATATTTTCCTAATGTGTGATGTATTTCTTATAAAAGAAAAGTTTTTAAGAGAGAAAAAGGGACGCCAACATTAAATGTATGAATTATAGGAGCAGGAAGGTTGGTCCAGAGAATTATAGGAGCAGGTATGTTATCCAGAGATTCTTTCACACATGGGGCAGAGCTGTTCCTGCTCTCCTGTGTACAGCTGATTCCACAGGCAGTCGGAGGCATGCAACACGAGCCTCTGGTCTACCACCTCTTCGGTGAGCCTCACACAAACAAGCCAGAAGACCACCCCCCCTCCTCACTCCATCAAGCAAATCGCCTTTCCACTCTCCTTGGACTTTCCTGTCAGAACTCCACCAGCAGACCAGCCCATCACAGCCCGCTCGCGCGCCACAAGCTGGCGCCGTGTTCATCAATAAATGCTTTATTTATGTAATGAAAGAGTTTGCCTCCCGCTGGCAAGCCTGGCAAGCCTCGTGGTTGTATATGATATGAAGCTAAATTCCAGCGTCAATTATATTAGGTCATTCTCATGACCTGAATATGGGATGGTTTGAGGCTCTTTGATGTTCCTGTAGCAAGCCGATGCCCTGGCTCTAGTGGCATGAGACAGGACATAAGGGAGATATTACTGGTGCCCAATCTAGCAAATAGATGATCAACGGGAAGATTCAGATCGTGGATAGAAAGAGAGAAGGTAGCATTCAAAGATTCAAATCTTTAGAAGATAAAGTTCATTTAGAGTGAGAGGTTTAGTGAATGAGCAAGTCTACTATAGCAACTCTATAAAACTTTATAAAAACAATTACAGAGCAGGGACACACTCATAAGCAACTCAATGAGAATAATATAAGGCAAACAAAATACTGTAAGTACTGTGAAATCATTCTTATCAAAGTGTGTTCCTAGACACAGTAACTTTTGGTGTTCATATGCTGACTGAGACCATAAAATGCTTGAGCCTACGTGCCATGTGTTCAGCAACTCCCTCTGAGATGTACTCTCTCTTTCTTCCTCTCTTCCTTCCCATTCCTAAAAGTCCCTCTAATAGAATGTTTTTACTTTAAAACTTTAACTGTATCTTTCAGTCACTAATTAAAGAAATTACTTAATTACTTGTCAGGACTTTTTCAGCATATGTAGAAACACAAAATAAACCACCCATTATAAAAAATCCATATAGATATTACACTGGCACAGCTGTTTGACCTTCAAAAAGTTCTTTGCCATTCTTGAATCTCTATTGACTCTTTTATACACCATAATTGAGTGCTAATAACATCCCATAACAGGTAGGATAAAGTGATATGTGGACAGAAGCCTTCAACTAGTAAACTAGTGAGTTTTGTGCTGGAGTTACAAAGGCAATAGAGATGATACAACATCAGGCTTGGGATCCTGAACACTGACACAAAGATTTTGAAGAGATAGTTGGTACGTATACAAGTCAACCGTGTAGCCAGGTGTGTGTACATGAATATCTCAGAAAACCAATCCATTTATGCAGCAGATACGTCCTCAAGTGAAGAATCATTGCTTGCTTATTCAAAAGAAAGTGCTTCAGAGAGAAAGTAAAATAAATGTTGGCTAGTGTCAAAGTGGTTCCTCCACCTTACTTCACTTTTCCATTTTGATTACCCAAAGACACTTCTGTTAAGTAAGCCTCACAAGTACTTCAAGAAGTGTTATAATTCAGTTGTCACTGTTTACCTTTCCAAACTTGAGCACGCCATAGGCCATCAGAAAGTGTGTACACTAGACTTTAGAATGGCTTTCCAGCTTTGCTCTTAGAATGACTGGATTTCAGAGAGAGACCATAAATACTAATGGGAGATGTGATGATGTAATTACAAATCATACCCATCACCATTATATGGAAGAACTATAGTCAAGCATACTTTGTGTCTTTGAGTTTCCAAATATTTCTGTAAAATTAGAGTTAAGATTCCTACTCCTCTATCCAGACTATTTATTGATTAAGTTTTAGAGTACTCTTAACATCCAACAAATTGGCAACAGTAAGGTAGGCTGGTTCTAGAAAACATTTGAGCATAAGGGAAAAGAATAGAAAGATGATTTGATATATATCTTTGACTACTCCAATAATACAGTTGAATTAGCCATATGTTAGGTAAAATTTCCGTACTTGAAAATGAACTAATATTATATTTTGACATTTTTATTCAAGGATCAAGTTTACTTTAGACCAATAATCTTCCAACAAAATATTTGCATTGAGCATGAAAAATAAACTGATTACTTGAATCTTCTATTTCATACAGTTGAAATCAAAAACTCTCCTCTTTTGAAACTCTAACTTATCAATGGTTCCTTGTAGTAAATTTCTAGGAACTCTACTTCTTTCTGGGGATTATACAAAATATCTTTCCAATAAATTTTGAAAATAAAATAAAAACTACCAAACATGACGATTTTGATCGGTTCTTAATAACATCAAAAGGGATGGAGCTTATAGTCCAGCAGGTAGTATCGTTCGCATGCGGCTGGCTCGTGCTGGCCTGGGTTCGATCCTCGAGATCTCATACGGTCCCCCAGAATCGCCAGGAAAGTAACGGAGCAAAGAGCCAGGAGAAACCTGATATGCTAAATGCTAAAAGTGACCTAAAAAAAAGGAAAATAAATAAATAAATAAATAAATAAATAAATAAATAAAATTAAAAATGAGGTAGCACCTTCACATATGGAAGAATCGCCACTTAAATATTTGTTGATTAACAAACTTGTGCACTTTATGTATGTTATATGTGGAACTGTTTACCATGAACATACTTATTATCATAAAGTAATAATTAACTCCTCATTCTTTACAAAACTCAAATTTTCATTCCCGTAAAAGATAGAATCAAACTGATCAATACTTTCCAAGCAAACTCCATTGCTATAATTCTACTACAAAATTATTAGAAAAATACCTTATTTGAACAAGGTTTATAATAAAAAACTTCTGCCCAATTGGTCTCACTCTTTTTCTTTTAAAAATGATTCTCCTAAGGGTATAAATTATTTAGTCACTACTGAGATAGACTTTGTGACTATTAAAGAGAGATATGATATCAAGATATAAAGATATGGGTCATTTTCTTCTGTAAAATATGGAGGCCACACACAAACTCTCCTCCATCTTTTGAAATTCAGCACCAGGCATTTTAACCCCTCAGCTAATAAATTATAAAACACAATAGATATTTATTCCTTTGGCAAAGTTATCTGTGATATTTTACATCCAGTAATTTTAAACTAAGCTAAGCAACTCTGCAAGATAAAAATAAGGATGGTCAGAGAAACATGAAGTAGGAAGGTCTCTTTGCTTATCGTGCAAAAATGCTTATCTTTTATACAGAGACGAACACCTTGTGGTCAGAGAAAAATTGAAACATGGTGAGATACACAAAAAGAAAGGCTGAATATATGTTATAGTCACATATCCAGAAAAGAAGCTATAAAATCTTCGATCCTAGGGAAAGAACTTATGCACAGACAAAACGTACATGGTTTGAGTTAAAATTGTGTAAAACCCTGAGGGTAAATGACAAGAACCTATAGAGACAGTAGAGAATGGTCTTCAAAAGATACAAGGTCAAGCTGACTTTATCAACAACTATACATAGAAACACAAGTACAAAAGAAATGGGCATGGTTCCATTGTCAAAGCAAGAAGTTAGCACATTTTTCTAGGTCTCTGTGTCTATTTATAAATAGATTCATGCAAACAGATACACAGATTCTGTTAATTAATACAAAGAAATATCAAGGCAGGACATCTATGCAGAAAATAACATGTGTCCTATGCACAAAGATGCTAAACTGTGGCTGAAGCACCTCAGCTTATATTACTGTCAGTAGTGATCCTGATGGCAAGTTAAAAGGCATTATAAAATCAAATGGTTTTAGAATTAAATGTGTTTTTCTTTTATCACAGTAATGGCTTGCCTTAAGACCATCTACAAAGCCCTAACCTACACTGTTTGTGTCTCCCAATCCACTCTGACAGTAAATGGACAAATACAAAAGTTTACTTATGTGCCTACTAAACCTAGATCCTACAGGGTCATGAAAAGCCTTATAACAATTACGTAAGTTCTAAAAAATTTCAACCAAAGAACTTTCTGGGTAGAGAAGTAAGATGCTTGTTGGTGATTCAATTCAGGGTCTGAACTTGACTTCTCTATGTAGTCCCTCTTGGTACAGCCAGGGAGAGAATCTTGAACACAAAACTAAGAGTAAGAATGGCACATATGGGGCTGAATGATAGTCCAGAGGGAGGTGGCGCATTTGCTCTGCACGCGGGCTGCTCACTCAGCCCTTGGTCTGACCTCGGCATCCCATATGGTTCCTGAGGTAATCACCTCAGGAGTAATTCCTGAGTGCAGAGCCAGAGTAAGCTCCTGAGCATTACTGGGTGTGACCTCTCAAAAAAAAAAATAATAAAGAATGGCAGATATGGCCCCAAATTAACAAAATACACAACCTCTTATATGTGGACCCAGAATATATAGTAAGAAGCAATAATGTCAGGCGCTCTCTGTACTTATATCCCTGATGCGCTTCATAGCCCTGCTCGAGGGGACCTCTACCAGCTCTAGGAGGAAAAACTTTTAGTCAATATGAAGGTGATCCTCTCTGTGGAATCCTTATGTTCAGTAACAACAGGAGAGAGGAAGTCCTCTCCTGTTACGGACAATCATAACCAATAAAACTCACTGCTATGTATGGGGAGGGATCAGAAAACACTAATGCCTTTTCATGTTAATTACTAATTTTCTAATTAACATCATTCACAAACATAGTTTCATGAGCACTGTGGCATGAAAAAACTGTTATAAGAAATCATCATACTGCTGGTGAGAAACACAAATGGGGATGGAGTGGCAAAGCACATGGTTACCTACTTTAGCCAGAGGAGAGATTCATCCAATTATTCACATGTGTATAATTATCCTAATAGCGTATATTATAAAGGCAAAGGCAATGTATTATTTAAACCTCAGCAGAGAGAGCTAGCATATAGTAGAAACCTTGAAGTATGTCTATTATTAATGTCAATGTGAATGCAAGGCACAAGTTTTGTAAGGTTGATAAAGTCATCTTATCCTGCTTGGGCTAGTTCCTCAATATATAAAGGTGTCAGGCCTTAAGTTCTGTCATCCTGACTTTTGCTATTAACTTGACCCTTCATTTTATTATTTTGAATTCTAGAAAGGAAACATTAGTTATCCTTGAAAAATGGAGAGTAATATTTTATCAAATCAAATGGATGCTAAGCAGAAGTTCCCTCTTATCATGTTTTACCTACAGAAACTGAAACATATTGGTACAGTAAATTTGTAGAAGACAACATTCCTATCAGCTTTATTAGTATTATACTGTTATACTATTTATTTTAATAGTTTTTTGCTTCATTTATAAAATTATAATCCATATGTTACAATTTGTTCCACTTAATGCATGAGTAAATTTTGACTCAGAGATGTTAATTCACCCAAAGTTATGCAGATATTAACCAAAGTTTAGACAGAAATCCTGATATTTTAGTATAGAATTCAGGGTTACCTTATGCTCCCAACTTTCACGTATAGCCCTCCAGTTAGTTATTCAACTTCCTCCCATTTTCAGTACAGGTGGAGTGTAGAGAATTTTATCTATAAATTCAAAGCTGAAAATTCCAGAGCCGAAGCAATAGTCCGGTGGGTAGAGCGTTTGCCCCCAAAGTTCTCATGGCTGACCTGTTCGATTCTCGAATCCCACATGGTCCTCTAACAATCTTCTCCCAGCTCAGGAGTAATTCCTGAGTGAGCCATGAGTAACCCTTGAGCATTGCCGGGTGACCTAAAAGCAAAAATAAAAATCGGGCTCACCTATATATGTCTACAAACATTTATAGAAGCAAGAGAAGGTTTCTACTTATTTTAGAGGGGCTCACTGAAAAGAAAAGCATAGAAGCATTTATAATTCTTCACTCAAGGGAAATTTAGGTTAAGTTTTAGTTAAACCTGTATGAAGAGCAGCTGAGAGATACTAAAGGGTAAGACATTTTCCAAGAGGGCAACCCATTTTAACCTGACCACTGGGAGGTACTGAGGGCCACTGGTGAGAGATCCTGAACATACATTCAGAGTAAGTACTAAGCACCAACAAGTATAACCTTAAGTAAAGAAATAATATTTTAAAGGCCAAAAAGATGAAAAATTCCAGTATATTCATATTCCAAAATACCATAGTGCCTGAATTAGGTCATTGCTAGTGGCTTCTTTGAATTTTCAGGTTTTAAAATTAAACAATGCATTTAAGAGACTAGATTAAGTTTTTATACCACAGTAATTATGAAATTTAGGGTAAAATCTCTTTTCTATGCAGAACTTAAGAATAGATTATACAATAATAATTTTGAAGAGAGGCGGGCTTTCTACAATGGAGAATAGATTTACTGGTCTTTATAAAAATAAAGCTGAACTGATGTGGAAACATTGAAATAGATTGAGTCTAAGCAATGCACGCTGAGGCCAAAATTCAAATCTCAAATTTGTCAAACTGCTTACTCTGGGTCCATCAAAAAGTCATTAACTCCTCCCTACAGTTTCCATTTATCATCTTTAAAATGAACTAATGAAAACTTTTTATGCTTATCAATAATATATATTCTAGAAAATAATTCTGATATTATATAGCATAAAAATTTATAGCACTATGTACTTTTAGCACTACATACATACATAATAATTTAGTTAATGACAGAGATGTTACCAGTGCCCAAGTAGAGCAACTTTGATGAACAATGGGAACATGCTTTATTAAGTGGCAAGCTTTAGCACTGACAGGTAGTCCTTAAAAAAATCAAAGATTAGGGCCAGAGCCGATAGCCTCAGCAGGTAGGGAGCACATGGCCGGCCCGGTTCTCATCCTTCCAGATCCATAAGGTCCCCCCCGAGCACCGCCAGGAGTAATCTTTGCAGATCCAGGAGTAACCCCTGAGCGCCAAGCCGGGTGTGACCCCAAAGGGAAAAAAATTAAAAATTTTAAAGAAAATCAAAGACATTTTACTGAATCGAATTTGGTACTCCATACTTCTGAAAGAAACCAAATGTCAAGTTTTTGTTCTGTTTTGTTGGGGTATCTATGTACAGGCTTTGTGGCTCCGCACTCAGGGATCACTCCCTGGCAGGTTCTGGCAGCCCATGTGAAATGCCACAGATCAAAGCTGGTTAGCGGCGACAAGGTAAACTTCCTATCTGCTATACTATCTCTTTGACTCAAGAGCTGCAGGGCTTAATATAACTGGAATAATGGCATTAGATGCTAATCATTTACTTGGAAAAAAATCTAATATACTTTTCCTCCTTCTTTGAATTAAAATCCTGTTACCCAATTCTCTATTCTACACATAAGAGGGAACTCAATTAAAACCAAATTCCTAATCACCCCAAATTACTGATCTCACAGATATCTCTACTACATACACCAAACACACACATCACACATTAAACAAGTACTTTTACTTATTCTTAAGAAGGCAGAATTCTGATTAAAAATATTTCCCCTGTAAATTCATGGGTATCGCCAAAATAAAATACATCTACATCCCCACAGAGGGTCATACATACACGTCCATGAGGAATATTACTTTGAAATTTCTGTAATGATATTTTTACCTCATTCTACAAACTCTTTAAAACCTCGATGAGGTAAAGGCATTGGAGCCATAGCACTGAGGGTAAGGCATTTGCTTTGTGTGTAGCTGACCCAGGAGCTTCATCCCCGGTGTATCCTTAGTATATGGTCCGGGCCGAGCACCAGACTGCAGGAGTAATTCCTGGAGTGGTGTCCAGAATAGCCCCCTGAGCATTGATGGGTGTGACTAAAAAAAAACCTGAGATGATATTTTAATTTATCTTTCTTGTAGTGTTGAACCTGACTGTGCCAACACCTTCATGACTCTGGCTCTTACTCCAGATTCTGATCTCAGGGAGAATATGCTCTAATCCTGCGTGGTTCTGGGGTTCGAAAAGGATCATCCCCACTCAAGACAAGAGCCTACTCTATGTATTACAGGTCTCAAGTCTCTTTATTCCCATTCTAGCCTCAAAATACAGATATATCAATGAGTAAAAGACCTAATGGTGTGAATTAATAGATAAAACGTTTATCACTTATTCAGTATAATATTGATGAGGTAATTATAACAGATTTCCCCAAATGAGTGTAATCAGGTCAAATATTACTTGCTCATTCATATAATTGTAAATCTGTTCAATGAATTTGGAAAATTAGACAGACAATAAAAAAATCCACTAAAAGATAATTATACATCAGACTAAGGACTTAATATCCAAAGATAAGTATTAAGTTCTCAAACAACAAAAATAAATAATGCCATCAAATGGGGAAAGAAATGACTGCATTCATTAATGTGGATATAAATAGACTAGTTTTTTACGAAGTGTGAAAAAACTTCACTATTGAATTAGTTACACAAAGAGATTCAAGTGATAAAACTCTTAAATATCTGCAGGGCTAACCACATGTAAAAGAAGAGGGAGAGATGCAGAGACAGAGAGAGAGAAAGAGAGGAAATGGGCTACTGTTGTTGAGGTACAGCCTGGGGGGTAGGCTGGAGGGGATGTAAACATTATGGTGGAAATGGGGCACCTGCGGAGGGATGTGTGCTGAATACTGTACACAAGAACCACTTATGAACACCTTTGTAATTGTATCCTCACAGAGGTATAATAAAACTTTTAAAAATGGGGAAAGATGTATATACCCGCACGGCAGAGCCTGCAAGCTACCCGTGTTGTATTTGATATGCCAATTACCAGTTACACTATATACCTCCGGAATGATTGAGGCTTTATGCCCTGGAGCAAGCAGATGCAATTGCCCTACTAGCACAGAGACAGGACATATGGAGATGTTACTTGGCCCGCTTTGAGCAGTCTGGATGATGAACGGAAGACAGTGGATACAGTGATACAGACAGTGGGGAAAGATGGTTAATAGACACTTTTCAAAGAAGAATAAAAGATAGCCTGGGTATATGAAAAGTGTTCATTAGTAATTGATTATAAGGTAAA